>JANHFK010002381.1:26464-39613 GCA_036250565.1 Sibynophis collaris | reverse complement strand
AAATGACTTCAGATAACGCTGGCACCTTCGTCTAAGAAATGGAGAAGGGCATTGACCCCTAGAGCCAGAAACAACTGGACAGGGAAAGGCCTTACCTTTACTTCAAAATAATATTTTTGAAGAAAAATATTACTTTATTAGATTAAATAGAAGATTGTTCACGTACTGTTTGTTGCTCAAATAATAAAACAGTTGAGTCACTGTTTGGGCTCCCCTAGGGATTTTCAGTACTTGCCTTAACCTGTTTTAATGCTCTTAGCTTTTTGCATTTAATTTAAATTGGGTAAAGAAGAAAGTGTTAGAAAATAAGGACTGAAAGACAATTATTCCATATATGCACATTCTGTAAACATTTTTTTGACTATGGCCAATTACTTTATTTTTTGGTTTCCACAAACATCTATTCCTGCTTTAACATACACACGTTTTTTTGTAAGGACCTGGATGGAAATACCTAAGTGGAATGATTGGAAGTACTGAACAAAAACCTGAACAATAGATCGTAGGCAATAGTGAAATCCTGCCGGTTCTGTCCGGCTCTCGTGTGTCGGTTGCGGCAGTGGCACGTGGCTTGGTGAACCGGTAGCAGCGGCAGTGCAAGATTCCTCCCTCCTGCCCGGACGTCATTACTTCCTGGTTTTTAACTCTCCACGCATGTGCAAAGCCTTATACACATGCACAGAGGGTCAAAAATTGGGAATGATGATGGCACAAGCGTGGAGTGCGCACTTCCGAACCAGTAGGGAAGACATGTAGTTTTCACCCCTGATCGTGGGATGATATGATAGTTATGGACAAACTGTGGTAGAGAAGATGGTGTAGACTTGTTCATTATTACTTCAGAAGACAAGATACAATAAACAAAATATCACATATTATACAATAATATTAAATCTGTTTAGTAATGGAACAGATGTCCTTAGAAGACAGTGGACTCTTCGTTCCTGAAAATATTTCAGCAGATTATGGAATAGCCATTTCTTGAGAATGCTCTAGTAGGGATTCCTCCAGTGGATTGGAAAAGTTGAACCGTGGTGGCGCAGTGGTTAGAATGCAGTATTGCAGGCTAACTTTGCCCATAGCCAGCAGTTTGATCCTGACCAGCTCAAGATTGACTCAGCCTTCCATCCTTCTGAGGTCGGTAAAATGAGGGGGGCTGGGGCCATCCCTGTGAAAGGAAAGCACTTGGCTGTGGGACCAGCAGGTGAGGTCGGGCAGTGAACAGGCCATGGAGACTGCAGAGACGCTGGTGGTGTGCACAGCACTGCTGCTGGGACTCTACATCTTTAATCTCAGTTTATTATTTCTTCCAGCCCTACCTTTCATATAAATATATTTATGGTATAAGTTGAAAAAATGTGGGGACAACGTGAATCCTTGTCTTTGTGCACCTAGTTCTTCAGAAGAATAAGGCACTTTATTGACCTTAATATATTTTACATTCTGACTGACATGAACTACAGTATCAAAGCCCTTGCCGAAATAATCTCGTTCTACATTATATCCATCTTAAATTAATTATGTGATGTGTCCCTCTGCCTTTTCTGAAATCTATTCTTGGTATTTCTCCATATACGATTCTACCTTTAAAAAAACACCTTATATGATATATTACTTATATGATGAATTAATGCATCATTTCAACAATTTGTACATTATCTTTTATCTCTCTTTTTTGGTATAAGTATAGATTGATCAATATATTTCGACTTTTAAACAGCATAGTCTTTACTTCATATTTGTTGACATAGGGATGTCACTTTAACTGCTTCTTTGCCTAAATATTTAAATTGATTAGTTAAGTTTCCTTCTGCACTTGATACCTGTACCTTTGGCAGCTTTCTAGAAGTGTCAGTTATTCAATATATTTTCTCTATGTCATTCTGCAATCCTACCTGTAAAGGATTTCAGCATATTCTTTTCATCTTCCTTTAATCCTGTTTGCCTCTTTCAGTTCACTTCCATGATTACCTTAGCTATACATTTTCTTGTGATTTCTCCAGTCTTTTAAAACACCCGTCATTCTCTTGTTTTTGTTATTTACTTCTGCTTGTTAGATGTCTTAATCAAGAATCCTTATCCTTTTTTGCTTGATGTTGAAAGTCTGTGTTGTTCTGTTTGTTGCCCAAGGCTTTCATGCTCCTTTTTTCCTGACTATTGTGATAGCTTGTACTGAAAGCCACTTGGATCTTTTCCTCTTTGAAATGTTCACATCTTTTTCCTTTTTTTTTTTGGCTGCTCCAGTTTTCAGTGTCTCCTATTTCTTTTCATTGTTCCCCTGGCTATGTGTATCAAATCTGTTCCTAGCATTAATCTTATGTTTTGATTGTATGCAGACAGATCAAGTTTTCCTGGCACATGTTCTCTTTTTAATTTTCTACTTTTAACCTATATATTTCACGCCAATAATTTCATGTTTCATTCTGCAATCTGTACCTTTATGTTATACTCAATTTTGGATGAACAGTTAAACAGTTTTGTGTTTGCCATATTGAGATCCTAAAATACTATTAATATTGATAGGATTTTTACTTTTTTCTTATCTTCAATAGTTTAAGCTTTTTAAATAATAGAAATGTTGATAAGTTTAATCATATTATAAACATGATTAAACACATGGAAATTTGCATTGAAATTGAGACCTGGTTTGGTCTACTGTTAAGCCACAGGCTAGAAAGCAGGGAGACTGTTAGTTCTAGTCCCTCCTTAGCCATGAAAGCCAACTGGGCAACCTTGGGCCAGCCACTCTTTCTCAACCCAACTCAGCTCAAAAAGTTGTTGTAGGAACAACAGGAGCTATATTGGATACATTTTCTGCTTTGAATTATTTGCAAAATCAATAAAAGCTGGATACAAAAAAATGAATAAAATAAAATTATAAAATAATAGAAAGTATCAAGATTTATCCTATTACCATGTAAAGGAAAGAAGCAAAGAAAAAGGAAAGAAAATGCCAAGGAGTATTTGTATTGGTGGCCCTTTCTGTTTCACATTTGAATAGCTTGACAAGACCCTTGACAGGATCATTAGTCTTGCTCGCAAGATAATACTCTATGCATTCAGGAATCCTTCTGTCAATACCAGTCTGAGATTCAAGAGGAAGTCTTTTACCCCTTTCAAATAATTCTAATCTCCCCACATAGAGTCCCTTCTCTTTGCCAAGTTGCCAAGAAAAAAAACCTGAAACAAAAGTTGACCTATTACATGTGTCAAACTATTAGATGAACTCAAAAATGTTTTAGGTGTTAGGTGATGAGGTGTGTTAAACAGCAGAAATGAATTAAAGAAATATGTATTTTAAGTTAAATGATTCAAAAATATCTCAAAAGAACCTGGAGTCATAAGACACATAGTAAGAATAATTAGTTCAGGAAAATGTCCACGTTTACTTGAAAAAGTATTTTTCATTATATAGTATTTGTGTAGGAAAATTTTGATTACGGTATTTATTACAGATTCTTTTCCAGTTATAAATAATATTGGTGCTTTCTTTTCTTTTAGTATTGTATTATAAATGAATTGAAATAGAGCATTTAATAAATTAGGCTGGCAATAAGAAATAGTAGTACTCTACAGATGGAGGAAAGGTACACCAGATAGTTTCACAGGTAAAATGATTCCCAAACTGCTAAAATCAGCAAGACAGTCCTGCAATTAAATGACTTGTTCAACCCTTATTTTTTAGATATTGATGTTGTTGTTTCGATTTATGTGGATTTACTCATCTCACCCTAGTTTTTTTCTTCCTATCCTGGGACAGTTAGAATGAGGCATCTCATAACCTCTTTTGATTTTTAAGTTTTTGGTTTTTTTTAAAGAAAAAACAACATTTCTTTCATCCATGCTGCTGCTAGATGGCATTATTTGGCACTTCTGTCAAAATACATTCTGCTCAAAATACATTCACAAAGGACTATAGAGAAAGTTCGTTTGTGGGCAGAGACTGCCAAAAAATATTGCACTAGAGCTATGATGGCGAACCTATGGAATATGTGCCACAGGTGGCACACAGAGCTTCTCTGCGGGCATGACAGTTGTTGCCCCAGCCCAGCTCTACTGCCATTGTACACGCACTTGCCACCTTAGGCGGCCATGCGCATGCAAAGATTTGTTTGTGCAGATTGGTGCAGGTGGTTTTCCAAGCCCAAAATAGGGCATGTTGGGGCCTCGTGCGGTGCCCCCATGTCCCATTTTGGGCTTGGAAAGTCTCCTGCACCAACCTGGAAACCAAAATGGGGTGTGGGGGGAGGGACACATGCACGGGGGTGGCGGAGCACATGCATGGGGGATGTGCACGTATGCGTGTGGATGGGGCGCATGCACAGGGGAGCACTCACATTGTATTTTGAGGGTTCAGGCAGGTGCACATGCACTTTGGGCACTCAGCGCCAAAAAGGTTAACCATCACTGCACTAGGGCAAGATTTTTATGGTCCTTGAACATCAGTTAGGTAATTATGGCTATTGGGTAAAAAAAAAAAATGTAAATAGCATAAACTCTGGTTTGCCTCACCCAGTAATCTTGACTACAAAAGAAAGAGTCACATAGCAGAATCCAGAAGTTTGTGTAGGACAGCAAGATTTTTTTAGGAGCAAAAATCTTTGGTTCTTTGCTTAACAATATGGTATACATTTAAGTTCTCCTTAGAAAAAAATTAAATTTTTCATTAACAGGCAAAGGCTTTGCATTTCTGATTATTTGATATTTTGAGAGGGTATTTAAAAATAAGTTGTTTTCTTTATGTGATTCTTACATTCTATATTCCCCCATGAAAGCTTATGGATATGTATGCAAGCATAATTATAAATATTATTCTTTTTTCCTATTTGCAAATATGTTCTCCACTAGAGGGCATCGTACCCGCCAATATTTCCCATGAAGCTTTGAGAACTTTTTAATAGCGCTTTTTGTATATTATATAGCGCTGTTTCCAGAATTACATTAATATTCAATATAATACCAAATCATATGAACCTGACCTCAGGCAAGCGTGAGAATCAATCATAATTAATTTGAAAAAGGCCACAGGCAGATGCTTTGAAACCAACTTAAAATCAGAAGCAGTGAAAGAAACAAAAGTGGCCATAATTGTCTAAAAATATAAACCATAACTTTTGAAGGATGGTATTGCCATTCTCATTATCTCAGATTTAATGGGCTTTTTACAAAAATGTGAAATCCTGTCTAGCCAACTCAAAAAAACCAAACAGAAATGTAATTAACACATTTCAAGTATCGCTTTGTAGCAGAGATGGAAATAGTACTTCGGTCTAGCTTTTTTTTTTTCAAAATCTTTCCATTCATTCTAGATCAGATTAATCAATTTATGGCTTTACTTGCCGGAAATGCCGCTTGTGAAGAGATTACCTGGACTAGATGAAAGGATTTGAGTATTACTTCTTAAACAATACTTAAATTTGAAAGGAAGGTTGGGCTTGAGCCTATTATCACTGATCTGAGCCGGTTTGACCAAATATGTAAGTTGTGGAAATGCAGTTACTTTCTCTAAACATTAAAAAATGTTTAGTCCCTGAATATTGACAGTAAACAATGTTCACCCCAGGAAAAAGGAGAGATGGAACAGATGGTGTCAGGCTGTCAAGCAACCTGCTGCTGAAACATAAACAGATAGGGATGACATATGGATATAGGGGATAGACTCCCAAACATACTATAATGCTTAATTTTGAATAAAGTATATTCAGATCTCAATAGAAGTATGAAGAGTCTCCCTGGCTCTTATACTCTGATAAAATAAGGAACCTCAGTGCATATTGCCAGAGTGATCAATTGAGATGAAAAGTATTTCTTTTTCCTTAGGAGTGGCAGAGGAAAAACTTCCAAAAAAGAAGGAAAGATGTTGATATTGGTGCATAGAATTACCCACTAATAAACCCCAATAGAGGTTACATTTAGTTTCTCGCATAGAACTATTGCATCCCTGTTTAAAGAATTAATGTTGGCACTGGAGTAATTCACTTTCATTTTCAAATGATTATATTCTCAAATATTACTTAAGCAATTAAACTCACCCATTAATTAAGTGAACTTAGCAAACCTTAGCAAAGGTTTAGAAATATAATACATGTGTATTATATTATAAGCAGGTAGCCCTTGCTTACTCACTACCCTGTGCAGAAATCATTTGAAGTTACAGTAGTGATAAAAAACAATGTTGCAACCAATCCTTGCATTTACAGCCATTGTAGTGTCACATGTACACCTTTTGTGTGCTTCACAACAGGCGCACATTTATAACTGTGACACATCTTTCAGTCATTGATCGCCATTCAAATACTTTGTAACCGGCACACATTTTTTGCTGGTGACAAGCAGAATTAATACTGTAAAATATAGAAGGTGGAAATAAAATCATATGCGTGTCTCCTCCACCCCGCCAGATAAATAGAATGATTCTCAGAGCTGTTGATTTTTATGGGCATCTCAAAAATGAATTCAGCTGATGTTTCACTGATGAGATTGGATGTCAGGTCTACGTGCTATCTTATCTAACTGCTTCTGTTACTTTATTTCTTTTCAGTTGGGCAATTTTTACATTTTTCCCACAAGGGGGTTTATTTGCTGATGCAACAGGTATTAATATTTGGGAAAGGCTATATGGCCCAGTGACTTCAAAGCAAGTGCATGGGATTGAGAATTTTGTATTGAACCCACTGAAGCCCGATGGTGTCCTCATAGTGCTGAATGTTTTTGTGATCACATGGTACATAATCTCTTTTGAATCTGATATGCAAGGATTAACTTCATATAGTCTTTTATGTAAAATATTTAATAGTTTCTTTCCAGATAATGAAATTATTCAAAATTTTGCCTACCAATTATGATTGTACCATTTTAGGTGTTACAAAATGCATAATCACACATGCATTTGAGTATGATATATGTGATGTATAAATAGATGAAATAAACAAACATGTTTGTTAAATCTGTTTTTTGGTTTGGGATTGAAAACACTAATCAACACAAATAAACTTCCAGAAAATAGTAATTTTTTTGTATCTTTAGCAATGACACCAAAGTTCTACAAATTGATAAGTCTTTGGTTACTCAACTTTAGAAAGTGGGCTGAACATGGGTGGATTAACGATTAACTGTGATCTGAATTACCTAGTTACAATCAGGCCAACTCATCTCATGATTATTTTTCTTAACAAGACTTTATTCACATTGCCCAGCAAAGCTACATAAATATGGGAATTGATTTTGTTTCTCCTCAGGCCTCATACAAATCTTCATTTCTCTGAATGCTGAGATCAAAAACATTTGCCTGAATAAGATGACAATTGAAAACATATCACATTTACAGCAAACCCAGACAGTAGCATTCTGTTTTTGCAGGTATAATTGGGCCCTGGTGTACCAGAAACTGGGGAATATGATTTCTAGGATGTCTATTTATCTGATGTTTCTGGATTAGTAGCAGCCCTAAAACTATTGTCAGTATGAGAAAGAAAGCTGCTACTGATTTTAAAACAAAAACTAGAGTTCTGTTTACTTCATCTGTCCTTCTCCTCCCCACACACATCACAAATGAAGACTACCAACGAGATCCTGAATCTTTCTCTCCAATGTGAACAAAGCAGAGACAAGTGGGAATGAAGATCAAAAACTCATAAATAAAATTGAGATTACAGGCTTGATCATTGGGGAAAATGAAGTTAAAGAATTCTTTAATCTATCAAAAAACCCACTAACTCTTTTTGATCCCTGGTGGTGCTCTGATTAAAATGTAGTATTGTATGCAAAACTCTGCATACAGTGGCCTATGATTCGATCTTGATGGGCCTCAGGGTTGACTCAACCTTCTATCCTTTCAAAGAGCATATAGCCATGATGGTGAACCTATGGCACGTGTGCCAGAAGTCGCACACAGCGCCCTCTCTGATGGCACGCAAATCGTCGCCCCATTCAGCTCCTCTGCGCATGCTCCCACTAGCCAGCTGGTCTTTGGGTCTCTGCTGCACATGCAGGAGGGGGGGGTGAGGCGCATATGCAGGGGCCGCACGCACATTGCATTTTGGGGGTTTGGCCACATGCACGCTTTGAGCACTCAGTCCAGAAAAGGTTAGCCATCACTGGTATATACTATGCACAGAAACAACATGAGTAGATAATAGAAGACATTGTAGTATGTTGTTATAATAAGATTAAAACAATAGCACTCTTCAATGTTAATCTGACTCAGATTTTGCGTAACTGTATATATTTCCCCCCCCTCCCGGAATGATTCTATATTACGTTTTTTCAGGGTTTTTCTCCACTCTGTGGAACTCTGTTGTTTTGCTATCTGTTTATTTAAATTGCTTTTCATACATCCCAAAATAAAGCTCACAAAGTCTGTGACTCAACCCATAGTGCATATCGATGGAAAGAAAGAATTGTAATGCTGCCAAGTTAGAAGCCGAGGTCATTGGGGCACATATTTAATCACACGGAAAGCATTATGAGGCCCCAGTGTGGAGAAAGGAGAAGGCGGTTGACACAAGGGCTAAGGAATGTGAATATTAAACTGTGACATTTGTAAAGTTCTGTGTTTGCAGTCACCGAAGGTGGTGTCTTAGCTTCTTTATAGTGTTCTCATCTTTGATTCAGTAGTGAACTCGGTTGTCTCAACATGGAACTAAGGACATAAAACTGGAAAAAGACTTGGAGGGCCCTATAAAGGACATTTTTCACTGACATTTCACTCTCTATCCAATTATGATCCTAAGGGATGATGTGTTTCTACCATTGCCATTTTATGATTTGTATTATATGGCAAACATTTTGCCAAAAAGCCACGGAAGCTTTTAGCAACAATAGAGATGTCAGTACTTATGGCCCTATCCAGATGTTAATCCACTGTCCTAACCTATAAAATCTTCCCCACAGGTTCCATTGTATAGTACAAGTTTTTCAGTTCGAGGCTTGATTTCACTTCTTTACTTATTGTGTATATTGTCAACACTTTCTGGATCTTTGTCATGAGCCACTGCTTTGTTTATGGCACACTGCTTGTAATAATGAAAAAGACACACTGTTATGTAATCAAGGTGTTTCTGAAGGTATTAATGCTTGTCTTCTTTTTTGTTTTTTACAGCTGCCTTTCCTGTGTGAATGGATCCTTCCCTTGCCACTGGTGTAAATATCGTCACATTTGTACTCACAATGCAGCAGACTGTTCCTTCCTTGAGGGCCGTGTAAACATGTCTGAGGTATATACCCAAGTCTGCCTTTTTTTGCTCAGTGTTACAGTTCATCTGTTTTCTCCTCCTGTCTCTTTTTTCATTTCTTAGATGATACAGCCCAAAGCCCCAATTCATTTAAAGAAGGATCAAATCCTGGGTTCAAAAATAATAACAATCATTTGATTCAATATTGGGTAATCCATATCTACTTAGGCATCGGAATAAGAAAAGACTGAGGAGACTTGAAAGAATGAAAAAGGAGAATTTGAAAGTCAGGCCATGCAAGGAAAAATTGAAAGGCCATTGTAGTGTGTTGCTGTGCAGTAGAGATTTAGACAAAGAGGTGAAAGTACCTTTATTGGATTGTACAAAATGGGTGGAATGTGGGCAAACCTAGAGGTATGCATGGTATTGGGTGCCTTTAGGTTTTCCCTTGTTACAGCCCTGTTATGCAAACTGCATAGAACTTCTAATTTCATTTCAGGTGCAATTCAAGATTCTGGTCATTATCTTTAAAGCTCTGCATAGCATAGGATCAGGATCAGGCTATTTGCAGGGCTGCCTTTCTTTGACATATCTGTCCATCCCACTAGATTGAGTAGGAAGGTTATACTCGAGGTCCGTCTCTGAAACATTATCATATAATGGAACCTTGGAAGTAGGCTTTATCTGTGGCTGCCCCTCCTTTATAGAATACATTCCCCACAGCAATCCAGAAGACCCCCACTCTCTTAGTGTTCCTGAAGACCATTAAAATCTTGCCATTTATTCAGGTACTGGGATAGAGGGTTAAAGTCTGTGAAGGATTGTTGGGGCACCCTGGAAAATTGATTGAGGCACTGGGTTTTTAGGTGGGTTTTTTAATGGTTTTTATAGTTTTATTGTCGTGAGCTATCCAGAGTTGTTTTAAGGTGGGTGTCCATAAACATACAAATCTTTTAAAATAAAATATAACATTAAAATTTAAAATAGTATAGAAAGGGAACTATTTTGTTTGCTTTTTGTAATTCTCTATAAATATTTGCAGACATCTTCTGAGTATGTAAAAAAAAAAAAGTATTGTTTTCGTGGCATTTAGTATGAAGTAAGCGTTATGGGGAAGGGCCTTCCAAAGCTTCCCAAAAGTTGATCCAGAGATTTAAGCAGACATGACACTTGCTAGATAAACACTGTTGTCTTGTTTCTCAGGCATATGGTGGAATGCTCTGTTTAACAAAGAATCAGAGTCTTTCAAGAACCAGAGGATTTAACTTCTTTATCCTTTTGTAGTTTCCTCTTAGAGTCCCTGTGCAAACCATTAAGAAAGAAGCCCACAGGCCAGCAAGTCAATTTCAGAGAGGTCACGGTTATGTTCACAGGACCTTTTCTTCCTTTTTCCTCTCTCATCTTTATCAGACTGTCATTTTAGCCTTCAGGCATTTTATAAGCTCTTTTTCTTGCTCCATTATCTGAGAGGACTCTTCCAACCAAAATAAGTTGTAATGGTGGGCAGGGTTTTTTTTCCAAATTACTTATAAATTGGCTTTTAGGAAAACCATATGTATGTTTACGTCTAAAGTCTTAAGGAAAATTGTAACATATAGCTTAAGTAAAACATCTGTTTCAAAAAAAAAATGCCCTGATTTTATATATCTATTCCACCTTAGTTATTAACCTGAGTGATTAAAGTATTTGAACTGTCAAGGAGAATCAATAATTGTAAGTGACAGGGCACATGCCCTGCAGAAATGAGTCAGCTTAAAGCAAATTCTATCTTCAAACTATAATTTGAATAATTTTGAGCTTTTATCATTTGGCTTATTCCCTTAAGGGATGGCTTTTGATCTGCAAGGGGACAAAAATGCTGAAATCTAATGATACATTGGATAATAAACTTGGATAACAGAACTATCTGGGTGGCTCTATATCATCCTGGGTTTCTTCTTTATTATAAAGCAAGTGACTTTTATATTTCTTGCCAAGTGTTAATTCTTGCTACTCTATAGCAGCTAGTTTCTGTCTGGTGCTTATTTATTTTATTTATGCATCAAAATCATAGGGCTGCCCCAATGGTGGGATTCATATTTTTTTACTACCGGTTCTGTGGGCATGGCTTGATGGGCGTGCTTGGTGGGTGTGGCAGGGGAAGAATACTGTAAAATTCTCCATTCCCACCCACTCCAGGAGGTTACTGCAAAATTGATTAGTTTCCATCCATTGCTTCTTGTCCTGCCTTCAGGTGCTTTGAAGAATAGCTTGACTCTTCTTTGTGGCAGCCACTGAGATACTGGAACACTGCTATCATGTCTCCCCTGGTCCCTATGTTGTAATACAGGTAGTTCTTGACTTACAACCAGCTGTTTAATGACTATTCAAAATTACAGCAGAACTGAAAAAAGTGACTTATAAATGTTCCTCAAACTTACAAGCAACTGAAGTTACAATGGCACTGAAAAAAGTGATTTACAACCAGTCCTCGCACTTACAACCACTCATTTACCAACTATTTGAAGTTACAATGGCACCAAAAAAAGAGACTTACAACCGGACGTTGTACTTATAATACAGGCGCTTGGCAACTGGCCTGTATTTTTGACAGTTTCAGCATCCTGGGGCCACGTGAATTCCATTTGCAAGCTTCCCAGCCACCTTCTGACAATGGGAATCTGCATTCACTTAACAACGGTGTGATTCACTTAACAACCATGGTAAAAATGGTAATAAAATAATTCATGGTTCACTTAGCATCCATCTTGCTTAGCAACGGAAATTCAGATCTCAGTTTCTTGTCCTAAGTCAAGGAGCATCTTAACAAATACGACAGCATGGAGCATTTTCTCAGGGCTTCAGATTGCAGAAACATTGGCTCGAGGACTTTTGCTGCTCTTCAGATCCCTTTGTCCCCGTGCATATGCGATCATTGTCGCGTTGGCAGAAAATTACAATTTTTGTCATATTTGCAGCTGCTTAGCCAAGCTTCCCTTAAAAAAAACAAAAACAAAAAAAAACCAGACAAGAGTTGTGTTAATGCTTTCGTTTGGAAGTTTGCCTCAATATTTCTGTTGGTGTCTTTTTCCTCCTCCTTAGGAAATGCATATCGAGAATGCATGGAAAACGGGACATGGGCTTTCAAGATTAATTACACGCAGTGTGAACCGATTCTCGACGAAGAGGTACGTTGATCTGTGATTGGTTTTCCTGGGTGAAGGGATCAGGCGGTGGCGTGCAGGCGGGTTTAAAAACGTCAAAGGTGGATCGAAGCCTCAGCTCTTTTGATTGTGTGATTTGTACTAGGGGTGAAATCTATTTACCTTCCCTACTGGTTTGGAAGTGTGCGCTCCGCATCATGTCCGGTTTTTGGCATGCGGAGAAAGTTAAAAACCAGGAAGTAACAACATCTGGGAGGGTGGGCGGAGCCTCGTGCTGCCTCCGCTATTGGTTCACCAAACCACGCACCGCCGCCGCTAACGGTACACGCAAGCCAGACAGAACCGGCAAGATTTCACCTCTGGATTGCACCCATCCATCTTCATTTTTTTCCTACAATTTCTAAGCAGCTGCATCTAGAAAGAGAGTCAAAATCTGCACGGTGTTGGGTGCAGAGTCAACGTTCAACGTCTTTTGCATGAATCACACATTTAAACAAGTGAACTGGTGGCATCTCGCCACGTAGGAAGGAAGGATGAAAAGTAAACTGAACAATTACACAACTCACCCATTTTAAGAATTGCTTCCCATCCCCCTTTCTGAAGACCAAAAGTAAATATAAACTTCCTCCTTGGAGTTCAGTCTAATTTAAGAGTACAAATCCTACAGTCTTTAGAGAATACTTTGAAGTTCGTTGGGATCTGACCTTCCCTAAAAATAACCACCGTTCTTACTTCGAACAGCCTGCTGGATCATTAATTGATTTAATTAAATTAATATTTAACTGATTGCTGCATGTTTAATTAGTCACCACATTAAAAAAAAAAGTTGAGAC
>JANHFK010002380.1:17407-29059 GCA_036250565.1 Sibynophis collaris | reverse complement strand
TGAAGTGGTGTAAGATTTCCTGTCTAGGCAGGGGGTTGGACTAGAAGACCTCCAAAGTCCCTTCCAACTCTGTTATTCTATTCTATTCTAAAGCCAAAATTGGCAAATATTCAACATGTAGAGTCCCCATTTGCCTTTTAAAGTATTCTAGGAAATGATGCTGTGTAATGAGTTTTGCAGTTGTTGGGATTTTAAAACCCATTGAAATTAATGGGACCAAGTTTTATGTCCTTTCTTTGGGGTACAAATCTTAATACTCTTGTCCTTCAGGGGCTCACAGTGCAATAGTCTTTTCCTAATGGCGATTCATAGTTTACTTTCCAGAAGCTGTGGAAGCACAATTTGCATAGTATACTACAGCAGTTGTGCTACAACATTAACTTTTGGGAATACTGTTGGATAGCCCACTGTGCATTTTTTTCAGATAAATACTTGCTTTAGAAACTCAACTTCTTTCCTGAGGATTTTTCTGAACTAGTCAAGTTAAAATAAATGATCTACAAATAACATGCTTTACATTTTTCTTATTCGTGCAGTTCTTAGCACTACTGTAGCCAGGCAACTTTTTAATAATCTATGGTGCTTTTGTTATAAGTGTTTTCTAAGAGTATTTTTCAACCACAACTTTCCATAGTAATGGCCCTATAATATGCCATTTCAAAATTACTGAAAACATGTACTGTAGCATGAGAATCTTAAAATATATTTTCTATGGAGCAACATCTCTGGCTGTTACCGAAAATAGATTAACACAATTTTATGAAAGAAATTTAACTTGGGTTGTATAGCTGGACCAGGCACTGAGGGCTTTCCTTTGGATCAGATACTAATTATTTCCTTACAACTGCAGCTAAAGAAAGCTGGCACTGTCATAACAAACTTTTAATGACAATGTTTATTTTAAATAACCCAAACCTACATATTACAATTCCTTGTGAGGGAAAAATATCCATGTTTTGGTAGAATTTGAAATGGAGGTTTTTTACACTCCTTCCCCTGGTTGCATTAGAGGACATCAATTCCATTAGCTTTGAACCAGACTAAAAATGCCACCAAATTCTTTTCATTTTTAATGTCTCAGTAGCAAATATATGATTCAATTTCTATTTTTTTAAAAAAGTGCTCTGATGAAAGGATGCCGGTGCCTGGAAATTGATTGCTGGGATGGACCCAATAACAATCCCGTCGTTTATCATGGATATACATTAACAAACAAAATTAGCTTTATGACCGTCATCCAAGTGATCGACAAGTATGCCTTTGTGGTAGGTACATGTGTAACATACCTACCAGATGTTTTAAGATACTCTTAATTAATTACCCACATGCCTTCAGAGTTTTGATGGATGATGAGAATTCAGTAGTATAAAACAAAAGGCACCTACTACATGGACCATGAAACAATCTGTTGGGCAGAAACTTTTCCTCTTAAAAATGTGTAGAACCAAAGAAAAGCTCTGTCCCAACCTATGTCTGCAACTGCAGATGAAAGGAATAGATGAAAGAGAAGGGAATATATGGTCTCTTCAGCACCAAGATGGCTTTGTTTCTCTCACTAGTGCAGACAACTATATTGAAAGGAGAGTAAGCCCTTTACAGAAGAAGCACTATGAGCTACTTACTTGGGACTACTTTAAGATGCCATAGTATTTTTTGTGTCTTAATGAAAATATCTGTAATTGCAATATTGCTTATTTTAGTTGTATGTATTTCCTATTTGTGCAATTAAGGAGGTTAATAACTTTGAAATTGCATTTTCAGGTCTCTGATTATCCTCTGATATTGTCTCTGGAGAATCACTGTAGTCCTAAACAGCAGGAAGTTATGGTGGATTATCTAAGAAGCATTCTGCGTGACAAGTTGGTTACATTTACAATAGATGAGACCATACCAACTGAATTACCTTCTCCTGAGGTAACATTAAAAAAAATATATAATTGTTACCATTATATATATGGGGACTTTTCCATCTTTTATTCTGGATGGGACTGGACTGCTGTAGACAGACCAGGTGTGCAATTTGTAGATCCTTCTAGATTCAAATCTCCTGCCTGAGGAACATTTATTTTGAAGGGGAGCTGGCTACCTTTGTACTATATATTTCAATGATGTTGTTGAAATTAAAAGTATATCCCACATGTTAATGGGGAGTCTTATTAACCTATAATAATATTGACTTATTTTTATAGGCACTAAAATTCAAAATTATGATAAAAAATAAAAAAATTGGAACACTTGAAGAAACACTTGAAAGGAAAGATATGGATAGTCATGGTCAAACAGGAGAATTTGAAGAGGAGGAAACAAGTGATGATGAGTCAAATAATGAGCTAAAACACCCTAAACAATCTTTGCTTAACAAAAGACAAGCATATTGGAAAGGTGCAGCTCCCCCCACAAAGAAACAAAAAGTATGTATGTGAAATTATTTTTTCAAAGAAAAATAGATCTTTCTTAGTTTGCATTTGAAGATGTCTTTTGATCCTCAAAGGTTAGGAAAGTTCTCAAAGAAAGATATTTGAACTTCAAAGTCGGTTTGTATGATGGATGTGCAGTTATAAACCACACATTAGTATTTATCTCAAGCAGGTTTGCTATTTTTCATTTACCAGAAGTAATGCAATTTTGCTTTTCTTAGGGCTATGGACAGAGAAATGTATGAAAAAGAACTAGAAGTTCAAAAAATGTTGGAAAATGCCTGTGTCATTGCTTAAGTGATGAACTTTAAAGAATGTACTACTTTGGATTCCAGATTCAGAATTTACTCTCTTCTGCATGTCTACTATCTTTTCAATTCAAGCTGGGCTGCCTGTTATCATATTTACATTTATAAGAATCCTTTTAGTCTACATCTAGTTTTGTATAAATACCTCAGCAAACATTCATTATGATTAATTGTGCTTCTTAAATCATTTAAGGTTACAGCAAGATGATTGTTGGACTTTAAATGATTCCAGATTTTTTTGTACTGGAATGGATTAAGAGTGTGATATGGAAAGTTGAATTCAAATAAATCCAATTTCACAATCACTACAACTTCTGTAGTGTTCCAAGCTAAAGTCTATTGTATGGGGATGATGCTATATGAATATAAGTATTTTTTTTCTCCTTAAGGATTGTCAACCAAAATTATCTGATATCCTTGTATAAAATGTTGATAGGATGGTAAAAAAATAATTAAATCATTCTTCACTTGTTATCTCATTACTTATAGATAAGGAAAATAAAGATTGCCTTGGCACTATCGGAACTTGTGATATATACCAAATCTCAGAAATTTACAAGCTTTGAAGATTCAAGAAAAAATCAGCATTTTTATGAAAATAATTCAATTGGTGAGGCAAAAGCCCGAAAGCTGGCAAAGCTGAAAGGTAATTTTGGGCATTCAGACTAATAAAATAGATGGTGCTGGTGTTTTTTCTTGCTTAAGCATCAGAATAAATAATATGCTTTATTAAATAATTTGCCCTGGGCTGGGAGGACATGGAATGTTTCTAGTCTCTATTCAGTTCTCACCATAAGTTCTTTGCTGGAGATTTGCTTCATGGTACCTAATTGGCTGCTACAGTTTGCCTCTGCTGAACTATGGAAAGAAAGAAGTAAATAAGTGTTACTTGCCCTTTTTTGTTCATTTTAAATTATTAAGCATAAGTTATTAGTGCACAACTAATGTGATGCACTGAACAATACACTGAACATTGGGTTCTTTCAGCCCAATTCAAAGTGAAAACAATTTGGATATGGAAGTTGTCTTGTTTTATGCCTCTTTCTGGGCCTAGCCCCTTATCCAGTTTTTATATCTAAAAAGCAGGTTATTATCACCTGCTGCTAATCCTGCCTAAAGTGCTTTTAAATTCAGATTGAGAATATTTATTTTAGTTTAGGTTTTCTTCTGATCCAAAGCAAAAGCATTGGGCATGCAATAAAGATAAGATTTCACAAGATACTATAGATGCTTTGTTTTATTAGACCTGTTTCTATTGTTTCCATAATAAAATCTGCTGATACAGTATGCTGTGAGCAAACTGCCACACATTTTTGTACTTTAAAAAAAAAGCATGTTAAATGGGCCTTTTTATTTTGAAGAAAAACCATCATAGGATTCCAAACCAGGATGTGTTCCTTACTGAGGAAGTATCATCCATGCCAAATTGTTTTCTGTTGTTGTAAAGTTACTTGCATGGTATAGCACCCATTGAGGCAAATATCAGTGTCAGAAAGCTACAATAGAAGCAGTGAGACTATGCTCTGAACTGAAAGCAAGTTGTTAGTTGCTTCTTCTTCAAATAAACATGACTATACATAATTATATAAGTCTGAAGAATCCAGCATGAGGAATGTTTCTGATTGATTCAATGGCGAATATATTTTGGTTATGGTAACCTCATAGAGGGATCATACTGTAATCAATTAGAAATATCTAATAAAACTATAACATATATTTGAGATGAATGAAATGTCTTCTTTTTACGGATCATATTATATTTCTTTAGCCAATGTGTGTTTATGCACATGTATAGAGTTAGATATGCCTTTAAGTTTAAGTTGATTAAGTCACTTGATTATATTTTAGATTATTTTATTATTAATATTTAATTTTGGAAAATGAAGGAACAATTATAAATATAAATAATACTTAACATACAAGGACATAAATTGAAGGTTACTAATCAAGTAGTAGCTTGGATTTACATCAATATTTTCAATATTCAAAATTTTCACACCAGTATTTCTGTTAAATCTGCTCTTATTAAATATCACAATGTTTTGAACATGTCCATACATTTATTTTTTAGTTGTTCTATAAAACTGGCTATTCTTTATACCTTTCTATAATGCAGTATTGGATGTGTTTCTTTATAGCAAATGAATTTGTTCAACATACTCTCAGATTTCTCACAAGAATATATCCTAGAGGAATCCGAACCAACTCTTCTAATTATAATCCTCAGGAATTTTGGAATGTTGGGAGTCAGATGGGTAAGTTTTTAAAGATTATTATTGTTACTTTTTGCTTATATTTTCTCTTCTTATTGCATAAAGTAAAATATATTTAAATTACCTTTCAGTATTATGAAATAGCGCTAAGTATGAGTCTTCTAGCATTCTTCTATAACTAACACACATTCAAAAAAGGGAGGGAGGAAAGAAATCTGCATGTGGAAGAGGGCAACTTTGTGAGTGTAGAACATAGAATAATGGATTTGGAAGGAACCTTGGACCTTGGAGATCTTTTAGTCCAATCCCCTGCCTATACAATTCCTGACAAGTGGCTATCCAGTCTCTTCTTGTAAACCTCCAGTGATGGAGCACCCATAACTTCCAGAGACAGGCCATTCCATTGATTAACTGTTCTTACTGTCTGGAAATTTCTCCTTAGTTCTAGGTTGGATCTTTCTTTGAAGATCTTCTACCCATTACTTCTTATCCTCCCCTCAGGTGCCTTGGAAAATAAGTTGACTTCCTCTTCTCAGTAACAGCCCCTCAAGTACTGGAAAATTGCTATCATATCACCCCTATGATAAAACTGTAGAGTTTGCTAGCTTGTACCACCTAAAATGAAATATATGTACTTAGAGTTTAGCTTTGCTTTTAAGAAGTGGCATAATTCTGCTCCCAAAATTTGATTTATTTTAGGATGCTGCAACAACTATTGACAGACTTATAGTCAATTTGAATATGCCTTGTATACAAACTTCCCTATTTGCGTACCTGAACTTTCTAAATAGCTGGAATATTGGCAGCACCTTTCTATGTGCTGTGATTTCCATGGTCATATTGTGGTATGAATGGAGTTATTGGTCTTCCAACAACTAGTGTAGAGCTTCCTCTCTTTCTTTAGAGATTATTGGAGGATTCCAGCACTAAAATCTAACTTCATATAGTAGGTAATACCAAGAATTAGAATAGCCTTTTCATTAGTCTTTAAAGTCTTCAGACTATGCTTCTGAAAGAACATGACTAGTGCAGATATTTTGCCTAAAAAGAAACTTCCAGGCAGCCATTAATCTTTACCTGTTTCATCCTAAGCTTTAAAGCATCCATTTCTTGGATTCTTATATGAAGTTGCAAGAGTTCTATATTTAAAGTAACTTTGCTGACCTTCCTCTGTGCAGATTTATTCTTTTCTTAGAAATGTATAGAGCAGAGAAAGGAATCTACCTTTGTTCTTGCAGCTCTCCTCTTCTGTCTAGGCTCCATAGAGTTCACTTTTCACTTCACTTTGTAGCCTCTTCTGCCTTGCGGCAGAAGATCTAAGTATAGCTTCATAATGCATTGACTGCATATATAATGTGGTTGAAACAAATTAGATTTGGAAGATCATACTTACTTTTATGAAAAATTTTGGCACTGGAACTACCTCTTTCCTTCCCCCCCCTCACTGGCAGTAGCAATTATTTTTTGCATATATCATCAAACTACTATAAAGAAATGAAAAGGCACAGCTAAATTCTGGACAGCAGATGTGAATAACAGTGCAAGTAGCATTCTTCCAGTAGAGAAGTCTATAGCAGATTGCAAGAACTACTGTACAGGTAGTCCTCGACTTACGTCCACAATTGAGCCCAAAATTTCTGTTGCTTAGCAAAACATTTGTTGAGTGAATGTTTTCTCATTTTATGACCTTTCTTGCCATAGTTGTTAAGTGAATCAATGCAGTTGTTAAGTTAATAATATGGTTAAGTGAATCTGGTTTCCCCATTGACTTTGCTCGTAAAAGGTGATTATGTGACCTCAGGACTGCAACTGTCATACATATGAGTAAGTACCCAAGGGTCTGAATTTTGATCACATGACCACAGGGATACTACAATGGTCATAAGTATGAAAAATGGTCATAAGTCACTTTTTTTCAGTGTCGTAATAACTTTAGTCACTAAATGAACTGGAGTAAGTTGAGGCCTAGCTATATTTTGACTAAAGATTTATTTCTGGATATAATTAACTGGTTGATTCTGCTGTTAAGTTTAGGTAAGGGGACGGAATGGTACAAAATATGCATTAAAAAGTCTAGGACTTAATATTTAGCAATTTCATGAAAGTCTGGAAAACATTTCTGTTTTAGACTTCTGAAGAACAGTTATTAGTGTAATACTAATCTGAATGGACCAAGAAGTTATGATATAATTGTGCTATACATGAATTCAGGAAAATATGTCAATATACAGGATATTTTATGGGCATTTTATTTCTGCAGAGCAAGGCTGCGGCTACTGTGCTTATTTGGGGTTCAGTTTCTTTGAAACAAGGTAATTGAACATTGATGCTTTTTAGTGATAGTTACATATTTACACAGATGTGCAAGTAGCAATAGCCCTTAGACTTATATACTGCTTTCCAGTGCTTTCCAGCCCTCTCTAAGCGATTTGCAGAGTCAACATATTGTCCCCAACAATCTGGGGCCTCATTTTTACCCATCTCGGAAGGATAAAGAGCATAAGAGCTTCATAATATTAGCATTCTGGTAAATTTTTGTTATATCCCATTTGATTTCTAAGGAATCCTACAACATGCTCTTTCAGTCCCTTTCATTTAATCATTGCCTAGTGTCAAATGTATGTCATTTGGCTCTTTAATATTTGTGCAGAGAAATCATAATAAGAAAACACCTATTATTATTCGAGGAATCTTTTATAGAGAACATAAGCAACCTTTTGGTCCATTGAAAGGCAGCTATCAGATTATTTTTGGAAATGTCTGATGGCATTCTCCTAGGTAAAATTATTGGTAGAACCAGACATAAAAAGCCTTCTCAAAAATTATAGAAAAAGAAACATTGAAAAAGTCATTAAATTCCTCTTTAAATCTCTTTACAGGAATTTGTTTGGCTGTCTATTTGTTTGCTTATTCACTTATTCATTCAATTTAGCTGCCTATTCATTCACCAAGCAACTCTGGACTCTTTAGACAATTATCTTAGAGCAGTTGCAGGCAATCTATATTCTGTGAGTCATGTATAACCTAACTAACTTTGTTTGTTGTTAATTTAGAGGTCCACCTCATTTTTCAGCAAAAAATAAACCATCTTGTAAATTTAACTCACACCTTTGTATACCATTGGTGTTGTGTCATGTATGCTATCATAAAAGCTCACAATCTTTTAGGGGAATGTTGCTGCTTCAGTATTGTAGACCATTGACAATCTTGCCAGGTAGATCAGAACAAAAAAAAATGAATTCCACAGGAAGGCTGAGAATAGTTATAATAATAGAGTCTACTAAGTCTAATTGTGGTGTAATTCCTCCTACATATTACGGTAAGAGATTTAATTAGAGAGGTGTCTATCTGAGTTGCTTCCAGATATTATGTCTGTTGCATGCTTAAATTATGTTTCACTCCCTATTGTCTTAAAGATCTTAGCTATCTGTAAGTAATCTCTCTAAGATTACAATCACACATCGATAATTTAATATTTGGATTATTGTTTTGTGCTTTATGTGATGCTAATGTTATCTTTGATTCAGAAATTAACCACTGATGCAGAATGGTGTGCCAAGGGTGTTAAGAAGGATACCTCAGAATCTGTGCTAACCATTTACTAGGAGCTGCCAGTTTAGGATTTTGTTATTGGCATAACAGGCTCTTTCATTCTTTTCATTCTTTTAATTGAATAACCATTTTAAAATACTTTGTTTTATTGCTTCTTTAATGTTTTAAGACTTGTTTTAATTATGGGTTACCCTGAACTATTAAGTGAGCAAGTAGCATGTAGCTACTCTAAAAATAAATTTAAAAGCATTTACATTTTGTAACCAAATTGCCTGGTAGAATGTTTTTGTGTCTTAGACCCAGGTGGCCAATGATTACCTACTATTTGTAGTGTGATTTTATATTTGCTCTGTGGCAAAAATATGGTGCCAACTCTCTAGAATGTTTCTGGAACTGTCAAATCGGATGGAATCTAGTTTAGACCCATCTGTGCACCCAAGCCTTCTTTGTGTGAGCATTAAGGATATCTATCTGTGGTGTGTATGGATATCTATCTGTGGGGTGTGTGTGTGTGTGTGTGTGTATGTGACAGGGATTTTATAAGAAAGATGTTGCTTTTCCCAGGATTTTTTTTCTATTACACCTTTTCATTTCAATGGGCAGAGATACCAGACAATAGCAAAAAAATTAATGTTCCAAAGATGATTGGTTGCTAGCCTTCGGTTTTTTTAGATTTATCATATTTCAGGAAATCTGCTATAGACTTCTCTACTGAAAATGATTCTGGATGCAATTTATACACATTGTTCTCTAAAAGCAAAACTGTGTGAGGACAAAATAATCAATTCTACATTCAATTTCAGACATTTCAAGAAAAGCATTTTTGGAAGCAGCAAAACATACAAGCACACAAACATACCAACACTATCCCTTAAAACAAAAAAGCAAACAAATATTTTTTTCTTATTTCTTTTAATTGTATTTGATTCTCAGAAACTGCTGGAACAAGTCCCAGCAGTTTTCTTAGCAAGGTTTTTCAGAAGTGGTTTGCCATTGCCTCTTGTCTATGATTGAGAGAAAGTGACTGGCCCAAGGTCCTCCAGCTGGCTTTATGCCCAAGGAAGAACTAGAACTCACAGTCTCCCAATTTCTAGCCTGAAGCATTAACCACTACATCAGACTGACTCTACGAACAAATATTTAACTAATATAAAATATCTATCCTACAGGTCAACCTCTCTCGGTATATTGGAATAGTTATGTAGAAAATTACTTTAAAAACTATTAAATTTATGATTTGTTTTTAATAGCTGGATTTTAATGAATTAAAATACTCTTCTTTTTTATTTTTTACAATGGTCATAATAACAGAATGAATTTAAGGGACAGAAAATCAGTTTGCTTTTCAGTGTTTCACAAATAGTACATCTTCATTCAATTTTGGGAATGCTGTAAATAATGTATCTTGATTTCAAAAAAGAATATGAGAGCATACCACATGATATGCAACTTAGCAAGTTTCTGAATATGGACTGAAGTACAACTCTCTTGAAAATTATATTTAGATATTGTGTCTCACCAATTTCGTTGAGTAAAGTGGATTTTTTACTTTGGAGAATGACAAAGGCTGCTTTCAAAATGAAACCCAGGTTTCTCTCTCCTTAAGAATATGATTTTAAATTTTACTGAGAGATTGGGGAAGGTTACTTATTTCCAATGAAATTATTTTGTTTTGTAAAATTATACATAGCTTAAGTTTAATTATTCAAATTAATTTATTTCTTACTTAACTCTAAACCAATGAAATTATTAGCTTTATTTGAGAGGTAGTTGTATAAATTCATTCCAGCATTTTAGGGATCATTATCTGAGAATCTTATTTATATAGAAAGGAAATAGAAATTGATTCCATTAATGGCAATAATAATAATACTCATGAAGGAAATCATAGAAATGTAGATTACAAATTGCATATGATTTAGTAGTAATTAGTAGTAATAAATGCAATTAGACTGCATTTATAGCTTCAATATCATAGGATGCAATACTTCTATATTTTCCATTGTTCAGAAGAGAACGCCCCCTTACTGCACACTCAGATTGAGACTATCCTCCTCTGTTGTCCATACAGAATACCGAACAACAGAGTTGGAAGAGACCTTGGAGGTCTTTTAGTCAACCCCCCTGTTCAAGCAGGAGACCCTATAACATTCTGGACAAATTGCTGTCCAGTCTCTTCTAGAAAAACTCCAGTGATGGAGCACCCACAATTTCTAGAGGCATGCTGTTCCACTGATTAATTGCTCTCACTTATAGCTTTAATGGACAACATTCTGAGGGCCTTGATTTGTGGTTCTTTTGACAGACACGCCAGCTCCACCCAATATAATTCATTATGTGAAAATATGGCATGCCTAATACTTTGGTCACTCCATGCACTGCCTTTTTTGGTTTTTATTTCCCATCATACCATCAGCTAGCTGAACTTTTGTTTTTTATACTTTGAAATTATGGCTTGGTTGGTTCAGCATATCAACCACTCGATAAGCAAGCAAAAATTGAAGGGTTCCCTCGTCCCTCCATGTCTCTTGGCTGTCATCTTGTGACTATCCAAGATATAGCTATTGAAGAACTGCAATTTGAGAAAGGATTTAGCAGTGGAGACTGCTGTGAGAACTGTAAACTATGCTGTGAACCTTAAGAATGTTACATGAGTAAGGAAGCAGCAGCCACCGGGAGAAAATCTCCTGCTATGCAGTCACAAAAGTACAAGAGATGAATTCTTTCAATTACATTTCTGATTATATGGGTTAAGTCAGGGATAAGCTAGTTAATTTCAGGGTTTTGCCCATTAGAATAGAGATTTTCAAGCATTTTCTGACCATAGACTATAGAACCTGTTAAAAAGCAGTTCCCAGAGCCCCTGATTAAAAGTCAAACCCTAGTGATAGAAACAAAACAAACAAAACTTGCATAAACATACATTATGCAAATGAATATACATGAAACTTCTTTCACAAAAATAGATAGTGCAATTAAAAGCAGTGGAATTGGTTTAACTTCTTTTATTTTCATTTTTTTCTGGACTGCCTGCAGTTGTATTAGTTTGTAACCAATGATGCATATCTGGGAAAAATGTACCCATTACATTAGAATTTATATGGGATCTCTCTCTCTCTCTCTCTCTCTCTCTCTCTCTCTCTCTCTCTCTCTCTCTCTCTC
>JANHFK010002379.1:85777-99266 GCA_036250565.1 Sibynophis collaris | reverse complement strand
TCCAGTTCTCTGGTGGTTTCCCCATGCTCCAGGATCTTTAAAAAATATGGTTCAGTGGTTCCAAGATCACATCTGCCAGTTCCTTCAGAATTCTGGGATGTAATCCATCTGGTCCTGATGAATTGAACTCAATCTGGGTAGACAGATATTGTTTTATTTATTTATTTGTTTGTTTGTTTGTAAAATTTATTAGCCTCCCACCTTACCACTCAGTAACACAGAGAGGCTTACAATATTAAAAGATAAAACTGTATAAAATCTAATGATATAAATACAATACTGTAAAAATCAAGCTAGCTAAAAAGATGGGTGTCAAACTTGTGGCATCATGTCATCATGTGACATATTGTGAGTTTTCCCCCTTCACTAAAATGCGGGGTGGGCGTGGCCAGCATGTGTCACATCCAGCCCGTGGGCCATGAGTTTGACACTCCTGCTCTAGAAGATCTCGATTGATCCCAAACAGCAGCACTTAATATAGTTTTTGATTGTAACTATAACAGATCCATCAGAGCAATAATATCTATTCCATTTGACTACTCAGAAACACAAAATATGAAATATTTTGAAATATTTTTAATTCCTTTGTAGGGGGTGTTTTAAGAAATTCTGGCTGCAATCTTATGTATGCTTTTCTGAGAGTAAAGATCTTCCCCAATTCTGAGTTAAAATGCTTCACACTCGTATTTGAATAAGCAGAAAGCTCTATTGGTGTGAAATTTGCTGTTCCCATTGGCAATCCCTCTCCAACTTCTATTCAGAGCCACATAGTGGTGTCCTGATTGTGTAGCTACAGCATGTAATAAGCAAAGTGAATGGTTAAGTCCTCCAGCCTGGCTACCTATCATGAGCCAGCAGGGGAAACATTCCCCAAATGTAACCCAGCAGAAGGAATTGGGGGTGGGGGTGGAAGGGCTGTCTGAACAAAGGACTCTCTCATTCCTAATTTCTATGTTCCTCTTCTTACCCCTCATTCTCTCATAGCTTGACTTGAATAAACATTAACAAATTAAATCAGAATTATGAGGGAAACTAAGCAGTACAGTAATGCAGTGCGGTATTTTTGATTTTTCAATTTCTCTTTCCTTTAAATAGGCAACAAATGACAACTTTGTATTTGTATTTGAAGGAAAAGTGTATATGATGGTGTCATTTGACAATTTTGTTATTTTAGCTCTGTGCTAAACTTGCAGGGGGCAGAGAGTTGAAGAACTTAGAGTTATGGCTGAGCAGTCTGAGGCGACTACATAGTTTTATTGCACCCATGTCTTTAAGGAGGCAAAAGCAAAATGGTGGTAAGACAAGTTGGCTAGCCTGAACAGACTATAAGTGTGTCTTTGATTCCAGCTACTATCTGTAGTAGTCACTGACCATTGCCATCCTACTTGGGGGAATTAACATAACAAATGTTACACACCAGGAGAGGATTCTTGTAGGTTGTCATCTTAACAGAAACTAACCTTATCTGAAATTAAGCGGGTTGGGACTGATGAGTGCTTGATTGAGAGACCATTACTATTAATGAACACTCTCAAAGAAGGCAGTGACATATCACTTTTGTATTGTTATCAAGAAAACGGAATAGATGTATACATGAAATGTGTATATGTTTTCATGAGGTTAATTCAACTTAAAATGAGAGCTTTATATCTTTTTAATACATTGTGAAAATTATTTATGAAGATCTGTGTTTTCCTTTCAGATTTATATGATGAAGCTTATTATCCCCATTGTTTTTGTTAAAAAACTATAATATATTTTTGCTATTCTGTAAGGATGTTTTGCCTCTATGAATACGCCTGCATATGTCAGAATCCATCCATGCTTGGGTGTGGTGCCCATTCTCCCACTGATTGATGTTGATTTGGAAGAATATGGAGGAACTTCTTAAAGTAAGTGGACTTTGAACATCCCAATTTTCACCCATCACATGAGACTGTCAACCTATGGCTATTTAAATGTTATTTATTTATTAGATATTTTAATCCTGCCTTTATTATTTGTCATAAATAATAAGGCAGTGAATATATGTAAATATAACTTCCTCCTTGTATTTTCCGCAAAACAACAACCCTGTGAGGTAGATAGGTTGAGCTGAGAGAAAGCTACTGGCCCAAAGTCAGCCAGCCTGCTTTCATGCTTGCTGAGTTGCAGCTTGTGGCAGCTCCAAGAAACATGGCCAGTGGAGAAGAGAACATCGGAAGCGTCAACACATTCTCTACTCTTGTAGAGTATTATTAACCATAATATACACTATTTATGTAGTTCCTATTATGATGTCCCTGATGAGAGGAAGATAGCAGGGGCTGGGGGGGTCCAAGGAGTTGAGGTAGCAGTATCTTTTCACCCCAAAGCATAAGATATCAAGAGGGGTCAATAAAGACTCTGTGCTCATTCTTTTTTTCTTTTTTGCTTAATCCAGGCTTGTCTATCTCATGCTGTAAAGCTGCTCTGGAAATTTGTGAATCCTGATCTTTTAGCTTGAATGATATTTTCATTTCATTGCATGCTGGCATCACATGTTCAGGACACTGGGTTGCAGTACCTATTTACTTGAGAGTAGACTCCAATTTGTTTATTTGTGCCTAGTCAGCAGACCATCACAAAGCAAAGGTTTAACAAAGGAAATTATTTATCTATATAAAAGTAGCATAAACAGAATTAACAAAAACTGAATTATATAACCTTAAAATTCTGAATAGTTTTTGACAAAACACAGCATTATTCTTTTAAAAAATTTAAGCGTAAATCCTGTTACATTTGATGGAACTTGTTTCTGAATAGTAATGGATAGAATGGTATGCAGACTCTGCATTGTAGATCTAGATCTAGAATGACTGATAAAATCACTGATCTTTCTTTTCAAAAATATAATGCAGATTTTAATCCTTATTTGTTATGCAATGGATTTGCATGTCATCCTTGGTAACCAGTTGCCTATCTGCCATTTACAATCTTCCAACTGCTACTACACCTGCTCTGATCATGAGTATGTGTCATTCATCAAGTTGGTGTTGATTCTTAGTGATCACATAGTTAGATTATCTCCAAGATGATCAGTGTCCAACCTGATCTTTCAGATCTTCCTACAAGGGCAACCATTACTGTTGTAATTGCATCCATCCACTATACTGCTGTCATCCTCTTTTTCTCCTTCTACCTTTCTCAGCATATATCTATCTACAGCAACAAATGTAGACTTTCCACCTCAGTAGATTTCTGGACATTTTCACAGATATCTCTTAGATCCTATGCAACTACTTCAGGTTTCCCTCTTAATTGTGGAAGGGTAACAAATGGAAGACAATCCCTGTATAATTTTTGAATGAGAGAATAATTACAGAATAAAGGAAGCCAAAATTAAATATTTATTGCCAGGACAGTTGACTTGGAAACATCAGAGAATCTGTTCTACTTATTTAAAGCTGAGAGAATTCTTTGGTTTACTGGTGTACTTTGGTTTACTATGATGAACATAGAATAAATGAAACAGATGATAGAGATGATGTGCACATTTGAGTGTAGGTAAAAACACAATATAAGCCTACCATGTGCAAGAAAGGAGGAAAAAAGCATATTCTTTTGTCTCCTGTACTATACCCAGTGAATTGCTGAGGAGAGCTTTGTTGGAAAGATCTGGCTGATGTTATTCCTTTGGTTGGTTGGGTCCTTGGTCAGAGAACCAATGCACTGAGATTGTTCTGCACTTCATGGGCAAAATGATACGGATGTCAAAACTGAAATAAATCGAGTAAAGATTTTGAGCACAGTAGGATCAATGTCAACCACTGAAGTCAAGAGATGAATGTTCTTATTCATTGCCTTTCTTTGCTCTACAAAACAGGCTGTAGTCAATGATATTGGGATGAGTTGAAAGAGTTGAAAGGATTCATTAAGGGAGGGGCATAAAGTTCACAGATGTGAAGGTGTCAGTGACTCAAGCTTTTTTAAAGAAGACCTCTCTGCATCACAGATACTGTTAAACAGCTGCTCTGACACATTCGCCTCCTTTAGAGACAAATGTTTTGAGTGGGTAGAGACTGGATAACTATGGGAACTTTTGAATTTCTGGATTTATCCAGTTTTGGGGATTTGTCACAATCTGGTTTTGAGGTTTTGGCACCGAAGCGTCTTTGCTTACCATGGGATTCAATGCCTGCTTCTGCTGTTTAATATAAAGTATGAAGCTGCTGCGAGTGGCACCTATATGCAGTGTCACTCATCTCTATCTCTCAACTAAACAGTGGAAATGCTGGATCTGAGCTGATAGTCTGTATGAGAGCCAACAGACTGAAACTGAATTCCAGGAAAACAGAAGGTATCTGGTTAAGTTGGCTGTCAAATTCAGGAATTATCCTCTACCCTGTTTTGCCCTACAAGATAAAATACAGGGTACTTTCCTGATTTACCAGAGTTTTTATTTAAATACTTCTCATTAAAACTTTAATTGATTTTATAGACCTACTTAAATGTTAATGCAACATAAACTGCTAATGGCAATTCAGTTTCCATGCTAAGTGTCCAAGTGCTTTTCCCAATATCGTCTCATCATGTACAACATGCATGTCTGTCTTGCATTTCATCCAATTGTATTACTTATTTTCTATGTTAGTGTGACTTCTGTAGTGCATGTGCTGAAAATCTTTCAGGCATCATATTATAATATGTAACTACAGAATAATATAATAATAAAAACAAATGCCAATTACATTAACAGAATAATGATAGAGTGATAGTCTGGAATAGTAATTATTGTGTTCCAATCTGCATTACTGAAGCTATACTAGAATATTGTCTTCAGTTCTTAGCACTGCCTATATAGGAAGAAGATTAGATTAATGTGAACATGTTCAGCAGAGAGCAATCAGTATGATAAAAGAGTTTGGGAAGGTAAAGCCTTTGACAAATGATTGGGTATCTTTAACCCGATGACAAACAGACCAGTGTGATACGATAACTGTCTTTAAGGATTTCGAATTCTGGTCTATAGTAAGTGTGGCAAAGTTATTCAAACATGTTTCAGAAAAAAAGAGCAAGAAACAATGGATTTAAATTAAAAGAAGCAGGTTTATCTTAGACTGCACAGAAAAAACATTTTTAAAAACAGGAATTATTAGTCAGCAATAGATCAGACACCCTTGGGAGATGGTAGACTCTCCTTTTCTGGTGGTGTTTGAATTTTAGGCCATCTGTCAGGAAAGTAGGAGTGGAATCTTGCCCTGGACAAGGGATTGAATTTTGTGATCTCTAAGGTTCCATCTAACTGTAATATACTGTAATTCTTCCTTCAGCTACAGCAGAGAGCTTGTTTCTTTCTGCCTCTGGATTTAGGCAATTTCTTTGGGGTCAAGCTGACCTACCAGGGAAAGAAAGTCTTGTTCAAAGAAGCAACAGAACTGGAATGTCTGCATATTTCTGTTTAATAAAAATACTTGTTTAAATCCATTTTTAAATTCCTCTTGCTTTAGATACAAACCTGCCACAAAAATTCTTTAACCAGAGCTTAACAATACAGTTCATAGTAATTTATTGAAGCAGTGTCACACATATTCTGCATTTGCATTTGCAAAAAATGGAATAAATGGCAGATGTTAATTAATACGTTTGTTTTACTTTGCTTCTACCTTAGTAACCTGGCCTTAAGAGCTCCAATTATTTTCTCTTCACTCTCTTTGTTTCTCTCCAAGGTCTGGGTCATAAACTATGAAGATAATGAGTCAGAATTTCAAGGATGAGGGAATAAAACCTTGAAGCCATAGAATAGTATTAAATGTTTTCAACTTAACTTTGAGTGAGCTGACTGTACTCAGTTTTCTACATTAATAGGAACCCAGCTGTATTTGCCATCTTATCACCATGACTGTGGAAATTACAAAATAAATATGAACATAAAGTTGTTTGGAAGCTGAATTCAAGTCTTATTGAATCCATAGGCACATCTGTATTATTTCTGCAGATGTTTGCCACTTGCCTTTTGGGGGGGTAGTTTTTGATTTCTCAATCTGGCCTTGGATTTCCTGTGTTTTCCCATCATCAAGCATCAGGACTACAATTTAAACTAACTTATCAAAACAGCAATATTATTATAAGTCAGCAGATAATATTGGAACAATAATGTGAATTATAAAGAACAGAAGGGAATTTTCCTCTTTAGTAATTTGGCTCACCCAAATATTCACCTGAAAGCTGAGTTTTTTCTTGCCTCACTGTCATCTACTCTGCACCTAAAGGGCATATTCTACTACTTGCCATGAAGAAGTGAAGTCATGTGTAAGCAAGTTGAAAGAGTTGATCAATCAGAGTCTCCCACCATGCAACACAGTTTTCCTGATATTTTCTAGATGTGCTGAACTTGACTCCTGTAATCTCCGATACAAGGACTACTGGAGGTACAACATACCGTAACCAGTTTTGTCCTCTTTGGGATTCCTCAGATGTGGGTAACCAGATGCTGTTTTTTGGGGTTCAAGCCCTTTACTGAGAATTGAACTCCGCCACCTTTACATTTTAAATTAGTATTTATGCTGCAGTAGCTTTAAGAATTATGAAGGTTCTGTTGCCCAGTTATTACAGGAAGGAATATATAGAATCTCTCAGAATGATATGTGCAGTCCACCTTTCTTTAACCACTCAGAGCAGAGAGACAGATACGGGGAATGAAATCACATCTGTTCCTTTGCTGTGAGAACATAAGGGAAAGGGTTGTATATTCTATCCTGAGAGCTTCTGTAATTCCAGGTAATCTTTTTGATATGAATAAGAATAGAATTGGATTGAAAAAAGATCTGCAACATTGGCTTTCAAATTTGTGTAATGAATCTGTGGCAGACATAACATTTTAACTTAGAGCATCACACTAGTTAATGCTTTCTGACAAGAATATAAGTTCTCATTTTTCGGACTATTTTTCTAATGTTCAACATGAATTAAGCTTAAGCCAACCCAAGATAAAGTGGCTGTGAATTTGGGGCCCTTCTGATTACAGGACTGGAGGCTGTCCATCCCTGACTCTTGGGAACAGAGAGTGGCAAGTGCACAATTTGGCTGCTGTGGCCAGGAGAACTTTGTACAGCTTTGTTGTATGTGCTACGTACACCTGTTCTGAAATAAAGAGGCTCTGTTTACTGTCATTCATACACTGGTCACCATCAATTGATTGGAATACAGCAGTGGAGCTGTCCTTAGAGGCCATTAAACATTACAATTGGGCCAGGTTGCAGTCATATGGGTAGTTATGACTGCACCTTGGTGTGTCTGTGTAACACCACTGTACAAACTCCCAATAGATTTCTTGGTACAATTCAACAAGCTGGTTATTACCTATTGGACTCTATATGTCACAGCACCAGGATTTTTGTAGGACCACTCTGTCCAAAGGTATCTTCCTGTCCTACTCATTCCAACAGGAAGAGCATCTGATGGGACCTAGGGGACTTCCTTTCTCTGCTGTGATATTTGTTCTCTGGAATGGCCTCCCTCGCCTTCCAACATATCCTGCTGGCCTTTAGAAAAGAATTAAAAATTCCACTTTTTTTGAGTTTGGGAATCATGAAGCTCATGTTACATATGAGATGCTCAATAATGCTATTATCTGTAGTTGAGCTGTTATAAGATGTTCCAATTTTAGGAAAAATCTAAAATCTTTTAAAGCCGTGATGCAATTGCAGATATGTCCCATTAGCAATTGGTTCCACAGCTGTTGATTTCTTACAAATGTCTGTGATCTGTGTTTGCAAACCTCAGTATTTTGAAAATCTTTCTGTATTAACATATTTTTAGTTAGAATTTTAATTACATTACTAAAATCTAAAAATATCTAAACTTATAGAAAAAGAATAGAATAGAAAGAATAACAAGTGCAGGAAAAATAAAAATAAAAGAAAAAGAACGAATATAGTAAAGAAAAATAAAAATATTTACAGCAACTTCTAACCTTCATCACAGCTATAAACAAATTTAACAACAACTCTTCACTTCCTGTAAGTTTAAACAGATACCTATTTATCCCATATCCCACCCTTTATCTATAAGCAAATCCATAAAATATGAATTTTGAAACCTTGGTGTCAACAAAAAGTCCATAATGGATTGCAGAAAATTGGGGGGAGAGGGGGGGGAGTCTTATTTTAAGCTTGACCAATAAAACATCTTTATATTCTTTGCTTTTGTTGGTAACAGTTTTAATCTTTAATATAATCAAATATTGTGGTAGGATTGACTTTTTTCTTTTATTTTAGGGGATATGGGATCTAGGGGACTTCCTTTCTTCACTGTGATATTTGTTCTCTGCAATGATCGTCTCCAACCTCCAACATATCCTGCTGGCCTTTAGAAAGGAATTAAAAATTCCACTTTTTTTGGGGCTAGAATAGTGGGAGTCCCTATATGGAGGAGGATAATAATTGCAAGTTCCTGATCACCTGTTTTGTATATTTTCATGTAAGTGATTCATTTTAATTCATTTGGAGGTTTTTTTGGTAAGCTATCCAGAGTTGCAGTGCACAATATAGCAGACATATACATTTAATAAAATACAACCCTAAATTTTATTTGGGGGATGAATAAAATAGGGGAGGGTTTGATTCTATAAAGCATCTGGAAAGACTTTGTACCCTGAAGTGTGATGCAAATAATAATTCACCTTTTTTTGGAAAACTTTTTGAAAGAGAAAAAAAAATAAAGCTGACATATGCTTTCATTTTCAACTGGTTTGTTTGTTTTGGTTATCAGCAAGCAGAAAATGCCCGGAATCCATTAACTTCCATCTTTCAAGGCCTCTTATACCACCAAATTCAACATTATCTATACTGTATATATATGTAGAAGAAACGTTTATCATCTCTTTGCATCATTACTTGTAGAGATTGTGATTGCAGTGCTAGCAATAGCCATTGGCTTGCAGGATTAGAAATTTCTGGAGGACAAGATCTAACAACAACTGCAAGCTAGAGAGGCAAACTCTATGGGTAGGTTTTTAAGTGACATGGTCCAGGTTACAGGACCCAAACATGACAAAGGTTAGTCTCCTAGCTTGCTAGTGGAGGATATACTATAATTGCCTGGGTCAGTCTTCCTCCATTTGGCCCTCCAGATATGTTGGTTCATAATCCTCATTTTAGAGGGTTCTTAGAGATATTCTAAGGAAAGCAATGTTGACATTTTTTTGTTCGTAGTTAATTGAGAAACACATATATGGGAAAATCCTATTGCCAATGAAAATGAAACTAGGGATAGAGCTAGGGTTAGGTCTACTTGAAATCATGCCCAAAAAGTAATGCTAGGGATGGATTCTTAGAGATTTTCTAAGGAAAGCAACAGTTACAGCTTTTTGCTCGGAGTTGATTATGACCCACAGTAAATTACATGGGAAAATCCCATTGCCAATCAAAATAAATCAAGGATTAGGTCTAGGATTAACCTTTGGATTAGGTTTAGGTTTACTAGGAATGATAGCCAAGAAGGAATGCTTGGGATATATTTGTATAGGTATTCTAAGGAAAGTAAACTTGATAGCTTTTCTTTCATAGTTGATTATGAATCACTGAAATATAGGGGAAAATCCAATTGTCAATTAAAATGAATCTAGGGTTAGGGTTAGATCTACTTGGAATCATGGCCAAATTGATCAAATCCACAGACCTCTGGTGTTATGCTATAAACCCTTGATGAGTGATTGAAAGATAATGGCAGAAAAAAACAAAAAGGATCTGAATCAGGAGATTAAATAATTCATAGTATGTCATTGATCATCTAAGCAAACCTTTCTTTTGGCTTTGGAGGGATCTCACTGATTGGTTGTACACAATATTTTCTTATTAATACATTTAAGTATACAGATATAGATACAAACACACAACAGTGCTAACCTGATTGGAAATTTTGCTGAACACGACTGTGAATTTTGCATCTTTAATACTTTTGGCAGCCCTATCTTTACTGTGACAAATAAATGATATGCTTTTATGTGACAAACAAATGACACTGATTTATGTCCATGTGTATATTCATCAGGCATTTCATAATTTCCTTGAGGATATTTCTCTTCTCATCCAAGAAGCTTAGAAGAAATGATGAAATTCTAGAAAGATTGAGAGATGATGGATAGAGAAACAACATTTTGTAAGGTAGCAGCAATATTGAAAAATAAGAGAAATAAGTAGAAAGTTTAAATTGGAAAATATAGCCTATAAGGACTATAAATCCAGAGGATTTAGAATATAAACTTGGGACTGATCAGATCTTACTGATGACTGGTTTTAATGCTGTTTATAAAATGTTGAGATATTGAAAATGTGACAGAACACTGAATGACATCTATAATATCAAAATATTAGGAGTTAATAAGTATATAAAAGAATATATTACAATTATAATGAGTACATTAAGGTTAGAAGTTGCGACTTACGGTTGACGTCGTAGCACTATGTGACACAAAAAACAGGGCTCCACAAACTCGTGTTGAATCCCTTCATTGGAGGGCCCCATAAGGGGTTAACCTGTAGGAGTGATGAAGTGTGGAGGGGTGCCCGGCAGGTCGCGGAGAGTGGTGACTCTCCTTATTGATCCAGGGCTAATTCCCTGTCATTCGACAACGAAGAGGAGAGGCAACCATTACGGCTGCCCTGAAGCTGGGACAGCTGAAGAAACAAAGACTGTGCTGGAGCAGTGTGGATGAACAGTGCATGGAACTGGGTGAGGTGACTTTTTAAATTTTTTTTACCTGAAACCTACCCTAAAGAAAATAAACTCTGGAAAAGGGACTCTTTGAAGAGCTTGTTTAAGCAGTGAACAATTATAGAGAGAAAAAACATAGTCCTAAAAGAAAAGAAAAGGATTTTAAGAAGAGAGCGCAAAATATTTAAAAACATAGAAAGATTGGATCTCTATTTTTTATTGGCAATAAGGCATTTTAAAATGCTGGAATTACTTGTCAGAATTATTTGTATGAATAAATACAAATGGAACTTGTTAGAATCTATGCAACGTTGAAGTTAAACAGAAGGCGCCATCTACTGGTGAATGGACTAAATTATATTCCTACAACTCAGAAAAATACTGATAAGACAGAGGAGAAAGTGGAAACAACACCTGGAGGACTATCTGTTGCTTTATACTTATCTATTCCATGAATACTGGAGCTCTAACGTTGAAAATACGGAAGACATCTAAATAAAGTGAATATCAGGAGTTATGATTAAACTTATGGTGGAGACTTAAGGAAATGTTTGAAAATTTTCCTGGATTACTTAAAAAGAGCTAAATTGACTAATTGTGTAGTTAGAATAGAGGCAGAGACAAGAAATAGGGGGAATATTATACATATTTTTTACATAATGTATTAAAAGTAATAGCTAGATATAAAGATTAGATGTTTAAAGATGGTGACATTATGTATGTTCTAATGATATAGTTGTTGTTAGAATAGGAGACTAAAATGTTGAACAATTAAATAATGAAGGCTTATATTTTAATACAAATATGTAAATGAATATTATTACAATTACATAAGTATGATTTAAATAACAAATAATATTAATACTATCGTTACTACTTGTATTCAAATGAATAATACCCAGATGCCTCACTGTTCATGTATTGATATTGGTGTATATTAAAAAAAAAAGTTAGACATTGGAAGATAAAAATTTTATATATGTAATCTTACTGTGAACACTGTGTGAAAAATACGTTAGCCCAGTCAATACACTGTCCACAAAAAAATATTGGTTGTTAAAGAAAAACTGCAAATAAAACTTATACAAAAAAACTCCAGACTATTGTATACTGTACCATTATGAGTGTTCTGCAAATCCTGATTGAAAGTCACTATGATGCAAACAGAGTCTGTCCAGGAAAAGCCTGCCACGTGGTAATCCTAGCTTAACTGCAAAACCAAATGGAGCTTTTGATGCATTAAATTAAACATTTCACATCCAATTTAGAAAAGCATTTTTTATAAATATTGGCGAGACACCTTCCTTTAGATATTAAATATCTATTGTTGCATCTTACAGTTTAGGCAGTTACAGCTAATATTCTCTGGCTGCTGCATTTGCGATATATTTTTCAATTGTGAGGTATTGTAACCTTTTGAATCATTCTTATGGAAAGATATTTGTATCAGTAGAACAAACAAAGCAGGATGGTACACAAATAAGGAATACAAATATGTTTGAACTCTTATGGTTGATGGAATCCCAATTGATCGGGTTTTGGCACTGGGATATGTGGGATGTGTGCCAATTAATTACGTTAAGAGTGTGACTGAAAATTATCAATTGATTGACTGGGTCATTGGCTGAAAATGATGTGTGTGTCAGTATGTAGTTGAAAGCCAGAACTGGAGGTCATTTTTTTTTGTCAAAGACTTGTGCTGTAAGTCATCCATTGTATAAATGAGGAAAGTCAGAGATAAGGTCACTATGTGTACAAATGAAACCATTTTTGATATTTAAGATTAGTGTGGCCATGCTGTTGTATTTTAATTCCACTAATAGTATGTCACAGCTGATGCTGGATCATTTTTTTCTTCATGACTTAAGCCCTACTCAAGAGTTTGGAAATCATGAAGCTCATGTTACATATGAGATGCTCAATAGTGCTGTTGTTTGTATTGAGCTGTTATAAGTTGTTCCAATTTTAGTCAAAATCTAAAATCTTTTTAAGCTCTGATGCCATTGCAGAAACATCCTATTAGCAATTGGTTCCACAGCTGTTGATTTCTTACAAATGTCTGTGATCTGTATTTGAAAATCTCAGTATTTTGAAAATCTTTCTGTATTAATATATGTTTTATTAATAATTTTAATTATATTACTAAAATCTAAAAATATCTAAATTTATAGAAAGAGAATAGAATAGAAAGAAAGAATAAGTGCAGGAAAAAGAAAAATAAGGAAAAAAGAACAAACATAATAAAGAAAAAGAAAAATATTTACAGTGACTTCCAACCTTCATCACAAGTATAAATAAATTTAATAACTCTTCACTTCCTATAAAATTAAATAGATAACTCTTCATCCCATATCCCACCCTTAATCTGTAAGCAAATCTATAAAATATGAATTTTGAAATCTTGGTGTCAACAAAATTCCATAAAAAATTGCAGAAAGTTGGGAAAAAAAGTCTTATTTTAAGTTTGACCAACAAAATAGCTTTATATTCCTTGCTTTTATTTCTAACCGTCTTAATCTTTAATATAATCACATATTGTCGTAGGATTGATTTTTTTCTTCAATTCATCTTTATTCCATCACACAGATTTCTTCAAGGCTTTAAGAAACCTCTTTTGTCCCAATAACAAAGTATTTTCCAGGTCATTCTCTTGGTTTATCATTTATATGATAACGGGCTCCAACTCAACCCATCCAAGACCGAGTGGCTGTGGTTTGCGGCACCGCGGCATAGTCAGCTCACACCATCGCTGACTATCGGGGGCGAAACACTGGCCCCTGCAGAGAGGGCCCGCAATCTGGGAGTCCTCCTGGAT
>JANHFK010002379.1:8197-21308 GCA_036250565.1 Sibynophis collaris | reverse complement strand
TTCCTTGTAATGACTGAATTTAACAATGTAAAAAAGAGATGCTCCTTTGAGAACCTCTGAAATGCCTGTACCATAGTTAATTCTGAAGTGGTCAGAATAAAACCCTTTGAAATGTTTATGCAGAAAAAGATCACACCTTAGGATAATCCCTTTAATTGGAAAAGGGTTTTTTCCTTTTTTTGTGTGCCTTCAATTCAGTTTGGTTCTTGACAACTACCTGGAGAAGTCCCTGCAGTTTTCTAGATTTCAGGAGTGATTTGCCTGTGTCTGTTTCCCGGGGCTGAGAGTGAGTGACTGGCCTAAAGTCATCCACTTTGTGCTTAACTCACAATCTGTACTTTTTAACTATGTCCTTGAGGACTGGCTAGGATTACTGCCTGGGAGCTTAAAAATTGATGGCATGTATTCAAAGATAAAACATTAAAATAAATCTAATTAGCTAGTCTATACACACCTACATGTCATCATGCATGCCTAATGTAATTAATTTTTAGGCAAAGTTTTGAAAAACATTGCTTATGTTCTCCTATTTTATTGCACATTGTTGTGAGTGAGCACAATACAGGTAGGACGAAACATTGCTTTTGCATTTCTTATAACCAGTTTGAAATTGTTTTCTGTTTAATTTAAAAAAAACTACAACTACACAATTTCTAGAATGTTTTTAAATGTTATATTATTGTCTCATAATCTAGAAAGAATGGCCAAACTGGCAAACGTTGTAAATATGATATGATTTACACATAGTTTGAGGACTAAAAGATGTCAGTCATGGTTATCTTAAGTATGAATTAAGAGCAACCCAAGACAAAACAGAAAATGCCAAGACAGAATTACCATAGCACTAAGTGAGGAGAAAGATGATATACTATTATGAAAAACACTTCAAAACTTCATTGTGAAAGAACTTATTCATATATTTGGTGGAATGATAATGCATGTTTGACTGGAACTATGTAAGCATTGTATTATTTCTTTAACCATTTGTACTTTTTCAGATTAGCTTGAATACTTGCAAAAACAAAAAAGATTATATTTTTGCAGAAGTGACCCTTGAAGAAAAAGAGGCTGAGATAAGGAGCTTCTCTTTGCTGTGATAACTTCTTGAATTTTTGAAAAAGAATAGCTAAACTTTATCATGACGTATTCATTAAAATCTCAAAATTGTGTGGCAATTTTGGTTGGATTAAATCATTGGATGGATGATGTTGAGCTTGGATTTAGCATCTGACTTGAGACTTTAGAAATAGAAGACTTTTCCCGTCATCACTACTGGAAAAGAATATATACTGAAGTGACCCATAGCACAGCAAAACTGTGGTTTGTGCTTGTTGGAGCTGAATGTGTTCATATCCTTTGTTCCCAGAGTTCTTACAAGAGCTGTCTATCAAATTGACTGCATCCTCAAATTGATTGTAAGACTTCCTCCTGATCCTATACAGATCTGGAGTAGAGGCAGGGAGCTTTAGACCTCAGAATATTTTTCTGGCTTTGTGGTTTTCCTGAACTGTAATAGAGATCGATGGAAGAGACTAGATACTGTATCTTGCCATTTACTAATCTGAATAGACAATAATTCAGTTTGTCTCTCAGGGTTCCAAGTAACACCCCCAATGAAAGGCGACTCCGAGGCTTGAAGTTCCTCAAAGTTTCATTTTATTAGAGATGTCATATTGGCACATCTGGGAAAACCTGAACCTAAACGCTTCCAGGATTTCCCCACCCAAAGAAAAGTTCAAGTCCCTGCCCAATACCCACATGTCCATCACATGGTCCAATCAAGACACTGTCCCAACTGGAGATGCCTCCCAGTTCCAGCCCTCCAGGCGCAGGGCAAGATGTCCATGACTCTCTGAGAAAGGAATGTTACTATGACTATATATCACCAAGGTTCCATACAATCCCCCCTCCCAGTTTCCCACAATAGTAAATGTGGCAGACCTGAAGGCCCAATGCAAAAAATGGCTTCCAGGCCTGACATTGTCTTTATCTTAGACATCTGTCTGAAAGGGATATAGATTGTCCTCCAGACTGGTGTTCTAGCTGATCTGGGATAATTATTTTCCCTAAAATGATTAAAGTAAAATAAAAAATTATAACTATTCAAGTCAGAACTCAGTATCCAAGGAGAATAACCAGTTAGACACTGAACTTGGCTCCAAGTATAAACTCAAGATTTTCTATTGGATTCCAGTAAGATAAGGGCCTAAACATAGGTATTTATACACATACACACTTTCACACACTTATATACTAACAAAAAAAAAATTCTCCATTTTCTGAGAATAAACCCTGATGTGGCCAAATTGACGTTGTTCATGCACAAAGAAATCTGTATTGGCAGACAAGAGGAATCCTGAGGATTTCAAAAAAGCAAAATACACTGAAGCTGGAAAGCACCTCAAAGAATCACTCCACCATCACCCCCTCCAAAATAACCCAAGCCTATGAGACCTGAACATACTGAGCAGCTAGGGAATGCTGAGTGACTATTAGTGATGAAAAAGAGACAATAATAGAAGGGAGAACAAGAGAGAATTTAGAGAATATGGCTGGTTGCCTAGAATTCTGAACAGGAGCTTTCCAAATTGAATGATTCTGTTGCAAAGCCTACTTCTATAAAAATATAATCTGTTCCCTTAAAGATGCAGTTGAGGGCTACCAGATCTGAAAAACTGCTAGACAGCAGCAAGGAGATATAGAAAACTCGTAATCCCTTGCTGCGATTTAGTGGTTTGATCTGATCAAATTTTGGGCAAAATTTAAATGAAAATGACTCCTAATCAAACTCCATCTATGCAGCACACATTTTTCCTGCCTTTGCTTCTAATATATTGTCAGAATAGCCTTCAGTTTCACTCATTGAACATCTTAAAATAACTAGTTATTGTTAATAAACAATAAACTAATAAAAAGAAGTATGAAAATATCATCAAAATAATTATGGCCATTCAGATTTTTAAAAGTTGTGAAAGCACGAAAAAAGGAATATCTCAGGTGATCCTCTCTAGAGAATGCGCTCCAAATGTGGGTGTTGCCACTGAGAAGGCCCTCACCTCATTAAGCACCTGTTATGTTACTTTCTGCTAATAATCTGAGTTGGTTTAAATTACTTCATTCATAAGCAGAAAGCTACACAGAAGAGAGTCATTTCCTTCTTTTTTTTATATATTTTGTTCAAAATGACACCCACATACTTCTAGGCCTTTTTAATACCTTCAGATTGAATCAATCAAATCTTTATTATGGTCATAGATTATCATAAGAAGGCAGGGATACAAACAAACCATTAATAAAATGTGCTTCTCTTCCTATAGAAAAATAGGAGAAAGACAAAGTTATTTGATTGTTTGTTTGACTCATATGCTTGTCTCTGACCTAGAGGTGATGTTGTAGTTAGTGTTACACACACTTTTCAACTTCGCTGAACTTTGCTTTCAGTTCCTCACTCCTCAGGCTGTTCTTTGTGCAATTTTTCTAAATTCAGGTAATAGAGATTGGCTATGTTGGCACACTACACCTTGTATGTTATTAAGGTAACCATGGCTATTAATGCAATTATATTGAAACATATATAATTATTTACGTAAAATTATATATTATAATAGTTATTTATTTGAAATGTCTTTGAATATTACTAGCTCGGGTTGGTAGTTATGTTGTTATGTTGAGCTCCGAGCTTGGTGATTTGGTTGCAAACGTTATAACTACCAACAACATAACTACCAACCCAAGCTACAAAAACATTTCAACCAACTTCAGGTGTCCAACACTGAACACCACTCGTCTCTGGGACACCTTCGCCTGCAGAGAAGCTTCCACACGGGAGCAGCTATTCTTCTGTGCACTGAAGATGTCTCCTCGAATGGGGACAAACCTTTGCAACCTTATCGCCAAGCTTGGCACTCAAACCAACAACATAGTTACTTATATTAATATCCTAAGAGTTTTTTGGGTTAACTTTTTGGATTTGCACGATACATAGACTAACTTCCTAGCTTGGGTTTGGCAACATATTAAGATGTGTTTCCATATCACACATGACATAGGCATTGTAAACCCAAGTAAAGAAAGCTAATACTGTACATTTATAGGGGTGTGTTGAGCATCTTCAGAACATATGCTGTTTGTAAAGCATAAATCTATAAAAAAATATATGAGCTTCAGCAAGTTGAAAAGCAGTGGTTTCTGTATGCCCCTACTCGTTCTGAAGCATCCTTTCAAACAAGTGGCACAACTTTACCATTTTATATATGTCTGCCCAAGAGTTCAAAGGAACTCCCAGGTAAGGGACTGTAGTTTCAGATTACCACGTGATTTGTGTTTAAGATTCACTGCAAACAGATAGCAGTGTAAATGCTGAGCTCCCATCGATATAACTAAAAAACATTTAATTTGCTCCTGATTACATCTGCTAATCACAATAAGGCACATTCAATCCAATCCTATCACATTTGTTCAGAAGTCATCTCATTATGGATCAATATAGTTTTACTTCCTGATAAGCGTCATTAAGAGTTAAAAGCATTGTAACTTCTTTTTTTTTTTGCTAAAGCTTTTTATATATCTTGAGAGAATTATGCTATCCTACTGGGCTGATTCTCCCATTGTGGACTTCTGTTGATACTTTAGACTATACAGCCATCTCCCAAACAGTAAGGCATGCTGTCTCGGGATAATAGAAGCTGTAGTTCAGAAAGGCTGCTACTGTATTGTATTGCTCTCTTTAGGGAAAAGCAGTGTTCAGGTGGTTGGCATGGTGGGAAGAAGTCACCTGTTCTGACACACTTTAAAGGTGCAAATGATTTAATCTTTTGCTGCATCATTTACCTTTCATATAATTTTTCATAATATTCTTTCATACAATTACTAATTTTCCCAGGCTACTGGTGTTTAAACAAAGGGCTTGTTCACTGCCAGCCATCTTCAATTTCAGTCTGATTCTGTGTTGACAATGATCATAAATGAGTAGCAATTATGATTTTATTTGCTGTTGGAACGGCTGAGAGTTAAATATTCAACTTCACTGAGAGCAAAGGGAAAGCAAAGGAGTTCACTAGCATATGTGCTCCTCCCCATAGTCATACCTTCTAAAGACGTATCCATCTTAGTTAGTCTTCCAGATCATACTTGGGTAATTCCAAGGGTTCAGTGTAGATGGAAGTAGAGAAACATGCTGGTTGAAGAAAGGTGGCTATAATTTTTGTAGAGTACCCCTGCAGTATCCTAAAAAATTGATTCAGAAAGAAAGTTTCCTGCTTAAGCAGGGGGTTGGACTAGAAGACCTCCAAGGTCCCTTCTCCAGAATAATGGGGAAAAGATGCTGAGCATTGTGGATGGAGGAAAAGCTCAGCAGAAATCAGCTTTTCCTGCCTCTCTCCCCGTTCCACTGTTGGGATGAACTGAGCAGAATTCTATTGGGGTTCAGCTTATCAGTAAAATTCTCATTCCAATGCAGTATCTTTGATATACTTTTCTTATATTTACATTTAATCAACTGATTTATTAGGGATCCTGGTTAATTAATGGAAAATAAGACTTATCATAGACTATTAATTAATTTCTTCTCAGGTTTAAGGAGGCCAGGTATACTGGAGAATGGAATTCAAGAATAATGGGAAGTACTATCCTCTGAGTTTCTGCATGACTCCAGGTTAAAATGAACTGAAGGGATATCCGTTTTATCCATCCTTTGTCCCTTGGTAAAGCCATTCCTTGCCCTGACTCAAAAATGTCCATGTCAAAGATGATGCCTGTGTGTTATAGCCAACCTATTGCTGAGGTCAGCTGAAGCTGAAATGAGGTGTTCTAGACTGAAAGTCACTTTTCCCTTGGAAATCAGAGGAATGAAATAAAATTCAAATCAATATAATCCTAATTATCCTTGCTGAATAAGGAGAAGAGAATATTTAACAGGTGTGTGTGTGTGTGTGTGTGTGTGTGTGCGCACGCGCGCACCCACACACCCACAGGTAAATATGTTTTATTTGTTATATATTATTTTCCATCTTTGAACCCAGAACTCATCAGAAGTATAGCAATAAAATATTTTAACATAGCAAAGGTTCCAGACTAATCTCTCCATCATTGGTAGCCAATGAGGTCTGTTGAGATGTTCAACAGAAAAGTTCCAGAAGTTGAGGTGAATAATTCTGAGATCATCTAATAGGTGTCAGGGTTCCAGAAACCCTCCCTCCAAAGAACGAACTCCAAACGGTCATGTTTCAAAAGTCCATTTTATTGTAGAAGAGATACTGGCACGTCTGGGAAAACTCGAATCTGAATTTCAAAGTTTTCCCCAGCGATAGACAAAACCTCAATTCCATCCCCCCTGCCTGGTCATCACCCATCCCAACCAATCATCACCCAACCCAACCCCCCTACTACCCGCAAACTCATGCAGACTGCCATGACCTTGAACCTCCCCTCCCAAATATTTCCCATGTGAAAAATCCCTTAAGAAATTAGTAAGTCATAGTTGGCAGCGACAGGAACTTCCTGTTTAAGATGGCTTCCAGAGCTGACAATAGGTTTATCATACACGGCGATGTGGTTATTGATTTTTTCCTCCAGAACAATAATTAGATAAATGGCTCTTTTAAGTGGCTTCATAGTTCAGTATTAGTTTTGATGGCAATTTAGAAACTAAATATTTTTTTCCCTTCCTCATTCCTAGGTGATGCAAGATTTTCCACTTTTATCTCCTTCCAATGCAAATATTAAAAAAAGGACCAAATTTTAACAATAGCCATTTTTATAAAACTTTGATTACAAATTGCTGATATATTCAGGTCAAAAGGAAGACAAGATTTACAGTACAAGGATTAAAACATTGATTTAATTTGTGCTTTGATCTGATTTTAATAACAGAAATAGGGTGTTGAGCTCTAGTTGTCTAAGATGGAGATGGAAGAAGACTAAGAACTATTTTATACTTTGAACTTGGCTTCCTAATCAAATATGTTTGAACTGCAGCTTTCAGAAATCTCAGCTAGTATGGTCTTCCCTTTCCCTACCTTCTTTTCAAATTCTATTTTTAACCTAGGATTTGGCAGCAGAGTGGGGGGGAAATTAAACCAGTGCAGCAATATCAAAATTATGGTACAAAAATCAAGATGGTAGCCTAAAGATGTAGGACTCTCATTTTTACCAACTTCTAGTGGTCACCAGGATTTTTGCTACATAGATTTGGTAGCCCTAATATAGTCTTTTGGGCCAACAACTTGGAAATCCTAGAAACTGTCACTGCAGCATAGCCAAAAAAACCTATTCAAAACTAGCCATACTAGAGAAGGAAGTAATTTCATTCTCATTTTATCCTGTAATTCTTAAGAGTTACACCAGTGGGTGCCATTCCTTTTCTGTTACACGATGAAGCCTTGTGTTTGTTCATTAGAGGTCATCATTGCAAAGTAAGCAGAATAAAACCCAAAGGATTACCTTTGGCTCACATGGCCTGTGTAAAACAAGGCAAAATAAAGTACTAACTATAAGCTAAAGAATTGAGTGTATGCTTTAATTGGCTTAAAAGAGGCAATAAAGTGTTCAATCGATTTAAGGATAGGCTAAGTTTATATTGATCCCCCTTCTCCAGAGAGAGAATAAAAGTAGACTTCAGTGGGAGAGTGAGTAAGGTGGAGGAAATGGAATTGACATCATTCCCAGTCTGTTTTTCCCTCTGAATCATTAAGATATGTTTGTTTGCCTTATTCTTCCTCAATAGACAAGAACTTATGACCCAAACACCTGCCAAATACAATTAACGAAAGCTGCACATAGGATCGAAATACAGGGTGCTCATCTGTGTCTGTGCATGTTGGAAATCACCCTTTGAGTATCTGCTTCTGATTTAGTGATTAAAAGAGTAGGAAACCCTGACAGAAGGAAGGAACGAAGAACTGGCATGCCATCAATAAATTGGTCCAACAAGTCTATTGGATAATCTTTCCAAATCTCTTTTTGTCTTGTCCTTTCAATTTCAGTGTGAATATGCTTACTTCTTTCTTTCATTCCATCCTGAAAATAAGTCCTCCACTGACCAGATTTGGATGAGGGAAAGGCTCATGGTCCTGCTTGGTGGTGGGGTCTCCACTCTGATCTGTTAGCTCCAGCAAATATGTTGCATCTTTTGACTTCCTGGAACACATTTCTAATTCACTTCCTTTTCACTCTCCCAGGCAGGAATGCGTTACTCCCACAATCCCTCCTTGCCCCAGGCTCTGGACTTTTCATGTTGGTAAGGACAGTAAGAAAATGTTGAGGACAATTTACAGGTGTTTCATCCATGAAAATATACTGTATCCTAGTTTCTTCTATTCATAATAACAGAGCCACTCGTGTCTCCCTTGGTGCAGTCAGCAAGGACTCTTGAACACCGTGTATTTATTATGGTTGGAACCCATTTCATGACTTCCCTGGACATTTCACATGTGTAACTTATGTCTATCCTATAAAATGATAATGTGCACTTACAATCAATGTTATTTATTGAATCATCCCCCAAATCCCTACAAATGCAAAATGAAGAAAAATATAATGTTTGTCAATCATCTCTAAAAGAAGGTAAAAGCAGGTACAACTAATGCTGGGAGATTTTTATAACTATGCTTTAAATTATATTAATATGCTATAATGCATACTTCCTAAGACTAAGAGAAGTGGACTGGCTCAAGGTCGCCAAGATGGTTTTATCTCCAAGCCAGGACTAGCACTCACGGTCTTCTAGTTTCTAACCTAATGCCTTCACCACCACACCAAACTGGCTCTCTAACATAATGCCTAGCTTAATGTAATGTAATTGCACGTGTACAATTGAAATAATTTTGTATAAAATGTATAAGATGTTTATTCTGCTTGAAATAACATTTGGTGCCTTTGGCTCAAAAGGCAGCCTGGCTGAGAAATTCCATATGGATTATTGGGCAGGAACTCCTGTCCAGAAGGACATCCCCATGGTCTCCAATAGGAATCAATCCAAGATTCCTGTGACTTCCAAAAGCTCCCGCTTCTACTGATGTTGTCTTATGTCTTGGAATTACTGCTCCAGTAGGATTTCTATATACAACTGTTTCAGACATCTGAATCCTGAAGCTGCTATCCCATTTTCTGGCACGCTTGTAAATTTGTGAGGGTAGAAACGAATGTTTTTTTAAAATCCTCAAATACAAGGAAAATTACTACTTATACTACTTCAGTGAGTGTGTCCTTATACAGTTTTCCCCAAATCAGGAACTTACATACTGGCTGGGGACTGGGACAATATTAGTCCCATGCATCTAGAGCTTTCTAGGATATGAAAAGTGGCCAAATTAAAGATGTGTGATAGAGGAATCCACATCTAGACATGCAGTGGAAACAAGAACTTTCTAGGATATGAAAAGTGGCCAAATGAAAGATGTGTGATAGAGGAATCCACATGCAGTGGAAACCAAATAAGTTCTTCATATCTTTATCACTTTTTGGTGTAAATCTCTGTCAGCTGAAGTGACATTTTGAGTCTATCCCAGCTAAAGATCAAATCCCAGTTTTGAAAAGAAAGCCCAGTCCATGCTGATTTGAGGCCATATTTTTAAATAATGCACTTGCAATAAAAATGACTCATTTGGACTGTCAAATACACATACAGTATCTAACTAAATAAAGCCCTGGAAAATACCCTTTGAATAGTGCTGCTAGCCACCTGCTTTAAACTCGTACCACACCCTGCCATGACAGAGTTCCTGAGCTTCTAATACAAAATCTGTCTTAGAATGAATGGTTTTCCTCCTTCCAACACCCCTCCTCCCCCAGTGCAATGGATGAGCATCTTGGCAGCCTTCCACAATCTGGTGCCATGCAAACTGTTGTACGTCCATCATCCACAGCCAGCATGGCTGAGGGTTGGGGTGGGTAAAAATAATGAGAGCCAAAGTCCAGCATCAGGATGTGAGAAGCTGCCTTTTCTTGAGAATAATCCCAGCTGCCTTTCTTCTTGACCCAGAATATGTGGATTTTCCACGCTGCTTTCATAAATGTCCCGCAAGTCCAGTCATCTTTCTCCTGCAGTAGTTCTGCTTATGACAGCATCCACCAGCTCTGACCAAATCCTTTCCTCCTGGAGCTTCTTTCTCTTGACCAAAAGCTGCAGCAAGCTTTGTGCATATGCACGCACTCGCGCGCAAGCATGTACACACACACACACACACACACACACACACACTGCAGACAGAAAGGCCTCAGCCAGGCCAGAACAAACTGACTGAGTTCAATCTGAGGGCCTGTAGCTACTTCCATTTCAATCAAATTGTCGAAGTGATTGAAACCTGAAGTTAATCTCTGATGCATCAGCTTCTTGAAAGAGTGGCATTGCTGTTTCACAGACGCTCCTGATAGCCAGGAAAGCGGGCTCTGTGATTGAAATCCAGGTAGCAATGGCGTGCTGCCTGGATCTCCAAATTTTTTATTTCCATACCTGAAGATTTTATTTCATTTCTACACTTGAGGACACTGGCAAATGCCCTCATCTTATGTCCTCAATCCTTGCAGAAGCATCTTCCTATTTGCCAATCTCATTCTTTCTTGTTGTTGTTGTTGCTGCTTCGTCACTACAAACCTTTAAAAAGCCTATCAATTGAAAAAGGGGAAATGCCAATGTAAAAATCTGAGAATAGTTCTGGGGTTTCTCTCCAGGGCTGGCTTCATTTCATTCCTCCTGCTCCCTGCTTCCTTTCTGTGTTTTACCTTCTGTTAACAGTCATCACTTTAGGATCACTGAATCTGCTTAGTCCTCACAGGGCTGAATTTTTACTTGTTTAACAATGTTTTCTTAAATCTATCTGCTACTAATGCAAAACAGGTGATTCCTCGGAGCTGATCCCTCCACGCCGTTGCTTACAGGCTCTGTTTTGGTTACAGTGCTGTTGACACTGATCCATGGAGCCTGAGGCTGGAAGGAAACATCTCATGGCTATAAGAACTTGGTGCCAGAAGATGCTGCTTGGTAACTGACCAGTGTGACTCATATGTGCAATATGAAGGCTAGTTTGACACTAGTTGCCTAATTGGGAGAAAAGTGCTTGAGAGTCACATTGGAAGTCCATTATAAACCCAAGAACATCTGGTTGGATTGCTATGTATAAATAAAAGTATGTTTTTATATTAAAAGGGTAAAAGGCAGATCTCCATTGTGTACTCCCTGGATGTTAAAAACCTGCAAACTTTAAAAATATGAACAACTTCAAATCCAAAGCACAAAGCTGGAAGATTTTTGAATATGTGGACTCTTTTTTTCTTTCCAGGTAAGTAAAGATGAATTTAAACACTGGATTCTGTTTCTGTGGGAAGAACGCTAGGATCTTGTTTTGTGTGCACTACTGTGCTAGTTAATGACTGCAATAAAGTTATCTAATTTGTGTGTGCTATTAGGAGAAATATTTTGCCCTTATTTGCTGGCAAGACTATCTAAACCCACTGATGCAGAAGGAGAAAAGAAATTGGTACAAGATTTCCCCCCCCCCCCCTCCTTTGAAACTGATATTTCCTAAATTGGCCCCAGGGAAGAATATGAAGCATCTTTTATAAATGCCTTCATAAATAGAGGCAAAATAATATGAGTGGCAAACACATTTAATAACGAAATAAAATAAAGAAGTTTGTTTGGCGTTTTAAAGTAACTGAATAGGAAGTTAGGAAGAAGCTGAATATTCTATTATTTATTTTGTTTTTACCTGCCCAACTCCAGTGAGCTTGAGTCAGACTAATGAGCTATCTAGATCTGTGTTACTAACTGCTTTTAAATGTGCAGCGTTTCCTGCTTTATCTGGAGACATCCGATATTGAATCTGGGGCCTTTGGCATGCAAAAACAAGAGGTTTGGCACTGAGTTATAGCTCCCCTTTTCTGTTGGCCAAAGTGAAAAAAGAATTGTCTCTCTCTTGTAGAGATTCTTATATGCCCACTGCTTGAGTATAAAAGATCGGCACTTGCTTCACTTTTCTTCTAAACAATGCTCAGAATACCTGCAGGGCTGCAAGGACCAGAAATACAGTATGTTTTCTAATTACAAAAACTGAATAGGAGCACAAGCACCTATCCATCTTCCTTCTTTCCTTCTTTCCTTCTTTCCTTCTTTCCTTCTTTCCTTCCTTCCTTCCTTCCTTCCTTCCTTCCTTCCTTTCTTCTTTCCTCCAAGTAATGTTGACACGATTGACAAAAAAAAATTATCCCCTGTTTGGGATATGCCTCCATCCTACATTTTCTGGATTTCTCGTATTTATTTAATTCCCCAAGTCCACAACAATCAACAGAGAAGAAGTAACGAAGGGAAAATTGACTAGAAATACGTTGTGATGTTTTTATTTGCATGATTGCTTACTAATATTCATCGGTTCCTAACATTTTATACTGGGTTGCCTTCCCCCAAGCCCTGTTTTTGGTGATGTTGGGGCCACATTTATTGTTTCAATTACCAGTTGTCTATGAAATGTTCTCCCACTAAAGGTATGTCTGGATTTTCACCTATTTTCTGCATTGCAATAGAAGCATCGTCAGCTTTTTAAAGAAGGAATACCTTTTTTTTAAGGAAAGAAAAATGATTGGATGAAGTTTTTTGCTGTAAAAAAATTACACATTTAAAATCAAATCATCTTCCATTAATTATTAGCTCAATTATCATTTGTTATCTTGGGGATATCCAGCAAAGTTTCTATTTGCAGGAAGAGTGGAGGGTGCTTTTTTTACTGCATGGAGTTTAGCTTATCAGATGGATAGATTGTTGTCCTTAGTTGACCAAACTTCTACCCAAAAACATGGATAACAGTTGTAAACAGTGGGTCCAAAAGGCCAGAAAATGCAAGGCGCCCAACAGATCTGTACTCTATACTATTCGTATGCAAAACCCATTTGTATCCAAAGAGCAATGACCCTTCAAGTCAGAAACAACTGGCAATAACACAATGTTCTGAGCTTTGCTGTTAATTTGACCCTTGCTGTAGGAAAGAAACCCCCAAGCCCTAAAGGAACAAAATCTAAGTTTAAAATATCATTTCTAAAGCAGCACTGCTGTGACTTGGGTGTATGCACGTGTATTTGTACTCTACTAATGGGAGACATGGTGAAACTCAGGCACGAATTC
>JANHFK010002376.1:179594-194520 GCA_036250565.1 Sibynophis collaris | reverse complement strand
GCCATTTGTCTAGTTCTATTGAGTAACCAAAGTTTTTAGCCCATCTTATCATTGTTTCTTTCACTTGCTCTTCTTCCTTTTTAATACTCAGTAAGTAGCTGAATTTGTTTCTATAGCTTGACCTTCTTTTTGATTCTACTGAAATTTCATTGGGCTATGACTTATGGGAAGAATAGCTGATACAATGATGACTTGGTAACGATTCCAGCATTATAAAAACTGGTGATATAGCTGACGGTTTTCTGGAAGCAAGAGAAGTTCAAAATAGGTGGTACATTAGTTACAATCATCTTCCAGATTATCTGCACTTTAAGTGTGGAAGGCAGAATGAGGAAATAGAGCAGGGGTTTCCACCCCCAGGCCCTAGCCCATTACGGGGCCTTGAGCTGTTTGGGACCAGGCCATAGAAATGGCGGGTGAGTGCTTGTGTGTGCGTGAATCCCCACTTATGCTAGCAGGGTGACTGGGTGAGCATGTGCACCAGTAGTGGGTGTCACTTATCTTCACTACCGGTTCAGAACCGGGAGTGTACTTGCACGCGCTTGCTTCACATCCGTGCAGAGCGTCTGTGATGATGTCTGGACGGGTGGGCGGAGCCTCCTGCCACTGCCACTACTGGTTTGCCCAGAGTGGGGTGAACCAATTGAAACCCACCACTGATATTCACGTGCCCTCCATTTGCGCGAGCGGCAGGCATGCATGCCCGTTGCTCATGCAAAATCATCGCCTCCTCCCGCTGGTCTGCAAAGCCGGACAGATTGGGAAACTCTGATGGCTTCCTATTAACTAACTTGATTTTTCTGTCTTTAACAGCAGCCTGTTCTGTTAAAATTAAAGAGATGGATCATATCTCTTGAAAACTTTTTCATTTAGGCTTTACTACTGAGGAAGGCCTTTTTTCCTTTCACTGTGTTTTATTAATGAAATAAAAGTTCATCCAGATATCATTTCAGGGCATAATAGATGTGTAGGGATACAACTAATGCTTAGTCAAAGAAATATAAATTGTTTTCCGGCAACGTAAGTGTCCCTAAGAAACAAGAAGTTGCGCTCTCAAAACATGCAGTTCTTTTTCTCACTCTATTATCCCCAAAATCCAGAATCTGACTGAGTCAGGAGAATACAACTTAGAATTTTTTTTAAAAAAAATATTTCTAACTAGAACTTGGGAGTGTTCTGCTCTTCTCGCCTATCTGTATTACTCAGCAGTCTAACAGTTTTACAATGAAGACACTCGCCATTGCAATTTTAAAAACAGGAATTAAAGCTAAATTCACCTCAGAAAACACCCTCCCTCCAATAAGGCAACAGATAGTATAGTATAGACATATAGTTTTTCCATATGCCAAAGATGCCAAATGAACAAAGCATTGTATTCTTCAGTCTGTATGTACTATGTTTCCCTGAAAATAAGACCCTGTCTTATATTTTTTGAACCCCGAAATAAGCGTTTCGCCTTATTTTCGGGGAGGTCTTATTATTTTAGGGCGCGTGGAGCAAGACAGGGCTCCTCTTGCCGTCTTATTTCCAGCTTTGTCTTCCTAGCGCTAACCAGAGGAAATGGCGGGGACCGGCTGTGCATGCATTTAAATATTTTTAGGGAGGGTATATTTTCAGGAGGGGGTTATTTTAGCGCATGCACCCAAAAGCCCAATTGGGCTTATTATCAGGCGATGTCTTATTTTCAGGGAAACAGGGTATGTCATCTCAGCTGAGCTTCCATTAGGGCTTAACTCATAGAAAAATACCTCCACAAGATCCGAAAGAACACAGAGATGGAGAGAAAAATAACTTGTCTATAAATAGCTTTTCCCTAAATTGGCGACCTCAAATATACTGAATTATTATCTCCATAATTCCCATTGTATAATACCTATAATTCGTAGATTCTCGATTACAAATTTTGAGAGAAAGATGTAAATTGCCTCATCTTGAATCACTAGAAATTACAACGCTTAAGGTTCAAGACACCTGAAGGACAGTCATTTAGCAAAAGCTGCTCCAGAATATTATGGGCCCAAAATAAAGAATAAGAATTTGTTCAATGAAGGGTTTCCAGAAGCAATTAGCAATCGCTGCAGTTTTCTAGACAGGGTAATACAGCTCCATAGCGTTCATCCCCCAACGTCTATCCATAACTTTTATCATGTATAGCCTTTGACTTACAACAGTTCATTCAATGACCATTCAAAGTTACACAGCACTGAAAAAAGTGAGTTATGAAATTTTTCACACTTACAACCGTTGCAGTAGTCCCTATGATCATCAAACCGTTGCAGTAGTCCCTATGATCAAAATTCAGACGCTTGCTAAATGGCATGTATTTATGACGATTTCAGTGTCCTGGATCATGTGATAATCTTTTGCAAGCTTCTGACAAGCAAAGCAGTGGTGGGTTGCTCCCAGTTTTACTACTGGTTCGCTGATCGTGCACTTTGTGCTTTGTGCATGGACATGCCAAATGCGCGCTGCATGTGCGCAGTTTGAAAAAACTTTCCACTTCCACATTTCTACTGGGAGAGCACAGCTGATTCGCACGGCAATCCACTCTGCCACACTAATCAGTTGAGAAGATACAGGTAAAAAAAGGAACCCGGGTGGGCAGGTGGGCCAATCTGAATGTTGGGAGGAACTGGTTCGCTACCAGGTGATCGTTGGTGCTACCGGTTCTTCTGAATCGCTGCGAACCAGTAGCAATCCACCACTGAAGCAAAGTCGATGGGGAAGCCAGAGTCACTTAACAGCTATGTTACTAACTTAACAACTGCAGTGATTCACTTAACAACTGTGGTAAGAAAGATCATAAAATGGGGCAAAACTCACTTAATAACTGTCTCACTTAGTAACAGAAATTTTGGGGTCAATTGTGGTTGTATATCAAGGACTATCTATAATAATTCTATTCTGTTACAACTTAGATGCATAAATGGGATTCCGTTTATAGACATGGTCACTTAGAAATCTAAGAAAAGCATCCAGAGAACCAAGTTAAGAAAAAAGAGAAAATATAAAGAATATTTTTATATAGTTTCTATTGGATTTATTGAAAATATTGACAAAATTGCAAAAGACCTCAAGGTGTGGCTATATTGCATGTTGGACAGTTGTTCTACATTCATTCCTAAATAAGAGTAAAGACTGAAATTATGTTTCAAACATACATTTTCTCCACATTCTAATATTATACATTGTGAGTCTGTTTTCATTGGCTAAGTTATTCACAGTAATAAACTGCAAAGCATATTTTAATGACATTTCTGTACTCTGGAATTCCCTTCTACGTATTTTAGCAAATGAACTCTGCAGGGAATAAAATTATTGTTGAACTCTGTGGTGAAAAGCCTCTGTGATGATAATTAAAATAATAACATTTCTCATCCCTCTTGCCTTCTTGTTCCTGAAAGAAAATTAACACAAAATAGAAAAAGTAATATAGTGGTTAGAATGAAACTACTTTCTCCTGCCAAATTTCATTCTGATTTAATAAATTGCCCATCAATAACTATAAAGAATAGCATCGGTGTTATCCAATAGATAAGCTGGACTGGTATTTTCCACCTTGAAATATGTTTGAATGGTTGTTAGTTGACTGTACCATAATGCTGTTCATGATTTCCTATTCCAAGTGAAGCAAAGAAGACATGACATTTCTTTCTGCTCTTAAGTTTTGGAATCTGTGTGTAGCCAACTTCTAGGTCTCCTGTCTGCCTCCATGGTTCAAATGCAAGGAGATCACAGGAAAATGCTAAGGCCTTATATTTATATTCTATGGGGTTTCTTGGTGCTCTGTGCGTTTGGTTGTTTTCTTGCAGATATTTCATTACCAAACTAGGCAATATTATCAAGGCTTGTTTCAATTGTTGTTGAAAGGTTGGCAGGATGGAAATTGGTGAAAAACACCATCCATATGTAGCTTTTATAAATGTAGAACTCTTACCAGAAGTACCGGTAATATTATTAAACATGAAGCTCTGATAAAACGCTGATCAAAAAAGAGCTTAGTTAAATTGTAGAAACAGTCAGATTGGCAAGAATCATTTCAAGGTACAACCTGTATCTTCTCAAGTGGTCAATGAGGATACAAATATGGTCCATGCCCCTTGAGTGGTTGTACAGCACCAAACTTAGGAGTTTCAAACAGTGGTGAAATCCAATTTTTTTTACTACTGGTTCTGTAGGCATGGCTTGGTGGGCGTGGTGTGGTTTGGTGGGCATGGCTTGGGCATGGCAGGGGAAGGGTACTGCAAAATCTCCATTCCCATCCCACTCCAGGGGAAGGATAATGCAAAATCCCCATTCCCACTCCACTCTGGGGCCAGCTAGAGGTGATATTTGCCGGTTCTCCGAACTACTTAAAATTTCCGCTATTGGTTCTCCAGAACCTGTCAGAACCTGCTGTATTTCACCGAAGGTGTAACTTGTGGATTCCTACTTATCTGCTTTTTCCACCCAATCACTTGATGCTTTGCTTTTTGCAGACAATGTAAAGAAAATATCTGATTGAAACCATTTGGCGTCAATGCTCAGGGAGACTAACAGAAGACGGAGCAAATGGTATAATAGCCTTTGGCAGCACGATGGATGAATCCCCTGTTTCTTTGCTAACACTATGTTTTCTTACTTCCTTGCTAACCACATTTCTTCTTGGTTTCCATTAAGCTTATTAGAGCAGTTCTAACGTTAAGTGCTGGAAAAGAACAGAAAGGAACGTGAGCTTCTTCCAGCTTTCTAACGGCCATGGAGACCCACACTTGTTTGTCACGCAGTATGTTTATCAAGAGTAATTCGGCAGGTTTTTTTTTATAGCTGTTGTTAAGCACAGTACCAAGCTGCTCTGGAAACAATTATAAATGACAAAAGTATTGTCCTGGCTCTTCTATGAATAGAACTGTCATCTCTTGGGAGAATGTAAAGATAGACGTAAAATAAAAACAAACTCACAGCGGGTTTTTTTTCTTTCAGGCTTTGCCATAAGATAGATAGGCCGAGCCGAACAGCAAATTGGATGCTGGTTCAAACTATCCTTCTGTCCTTGCCTGCTGTCTCCCTCGCTCGCTCCCCTTGTTGGAAAGATGTTATAATCAGCCATACAAGGCCTCCTGAATCTAGCATCCTGGTTCCCACAGTAGCTAACTTGCCCAAGCTGACATCAGGACAGATTTTCCTCCCCTACTACCACCACATCCCCCATCCCCATCCTAAAATGTTTTTAATCTGAGGAATTTGGCCGCCAAGCCTTTTCTTCATTTGAGAAGAGTGAGAAGAGACAAAATAGAAGAGACAAAAGAGTGAGAAGCGACAAAATAGCTGGGTTGACAGTGGGTTGATATAGAACAAGAGACAGTATCGTGTAGCACTATGAGTAGCATTCCCTGAGATGGCTTCTTCTTACAACTAGGACTGCTGACTAGGGTTAGTTTTTTATCCTACTTTTTAATAACTCAAGGGGTGAACATGTCTAATATTCATGCCTTTTTCACACAATAATGCCCCTGTGGGGTGAGTTGGGCTGAGAGAGAAAGAGAGTGAGTGACTGGTCCATAGTCACCCAGCCAACTTCAATGCTTAAGGCAGAACTATAACTCACAGTCGCTTGGTTTCTAAGTCAGCATTATAACAAGGAGACCAAACTGGTTCTCTATGTCAATAAGGGCTAAATGATTGAAACAGTGCTGCAAAAGAAGTTGAAGTTCTTTTGAACATCGCTGCACACAAAAACACACACACACACACACAGGGCAGATCTTGCACCATACTTTCACCAATTTGATGGAAACATCAAGTTCTGAAATGTCTCTATTTGGATATATGGACATGGTGCTGCTCAGCCAGCAGGACAGAAGAAAGTTTGCAAGTTTCAGGAAGTTAAGTATTGGGACCTGAACAAAATGTGTAACTCGTAGACAATCATAATTTATGGATCATATTTTAATGAACAAGGAAAGAGACATCAGCATTGCCTATAGTTCCTTGCTTCTCACCATGCTCACTAGATGTGAAACAAATGGCATAAAAGCATAATATCAGGCAGAGCATAGAAAAATTCAAATAGTGCAAGATTGGAAGATGTGGAGACACCTGGCCTACCAAGAACTGCCAAGAGTCATACAAGATTGAATGGATAACATCGTCATCATGCATATCATTACATGAAGTAATTTATGTGTTTATTTATTTCTATCCCACCTTTATTATTTTTTCAAGTAATCCAAGTTGGCAAACGTATCCAAGATATCTTCCTCCTCCTATTTTCCTCACAACAGCAATCCTGTGAGGTAGATTGGTCTGAGAGAGAGTGACTGGCCCAAGGTCACCCAACCAATTCATGGCTAAGATGGGATTAGAACTCACGGTCTCCCTTTTTCTAGTATGGTGCCTTTATCAAACTGGCTGTTTTTAGGAATGTTCAATGAATGTTTTAATATTATGTGTACGGAGTGAAAAGTATGTAGATCTTCAACTGCTATTGAAATTCGGTTCCTGGTATTCCTTACCTAGTTGACCAGTTTTGGAACTTCCATATCTGGAAGGCCTCATATTGTCTTTCTCATACTGTATATGCTTTTGTAGTCTTTTATTCTTTATTATTAACAAAAATTTTATTATTATTATCTTTTTTATTCATTAAACATGAAACACAGTCAACTGAACATTCAAAAAGGCATCACAAATACCATTCACTAATAGTTGATACGGGTTGCTGCCAGGGTCCTAGGTATCAATCAAGTACCTTCTTAAGATGTACGATGTTCCAAGTAGTGCAGTTTTTTGCAGTTCCGCTGGTGTTATTGCTGCAATTTGTTGATGTATCTTATAAATTCTTGGACATGGTACCAAGTGCCCCGATGACAATGGGTATCACTGTTACATGTTTTATCCATAATCACATAGTTTCAATGGCCAGATCACAATATTTCATGATTTTTTCCAGTTCTTTTTCATCAACTCTTTTTATTCTTAGCGATATTATTATTATTGTTGTTATTATTATTGTTGTTATTATTATTAAATTTAAAATATTATTTAGTTTTAGTAATAATTTTATTATTAACAGACCCCCTTCTGGGAATAAAGAGCACTGAAAATAAAATTTAAAAATCTCTTGGACTTAGCGCTATCAGTAAAAAAAGACGGGGGAAAATCCCTTCCCCCACTTTTACATTTTTCTTTACCTCACAGTGAGTAACAATAACCAGCCCTGAACTCAAATATTTACTTAGAAGTAAACATGATTCCAATTAAATTTGCCATCTGCTCCTTATTTATGAAATTCAAACATTTGTAAGATGCACCACCATAGCTTGGATAAACAGCTTATATTTCATACAAGGAGTATATATTCTAATAAAGCACTGTTAATATTTTGATCTAGGCAATAGATTTCTCTAATGTTCTCAGAATGGGGTCTCTCCTTGGGAGCTATTAAAGTGACAAGCCAAATGGGGATGAATCCTATGTAAGTATTTATGGAATGGTAGTAAGGGTGGGAGGGAGGACCAGTAGAGGGGAAGGAAGATTTTCAAGTTAAATGTAATTTTTCAGCCCTCATGTTGCTCTGTATTTCAAGCTTGGTATTTTCCTCTACCCTGGCTGCTCATTTCACCTTTTTTTTTTTTTTTTTTAGCAACACTTGATTTGCATAGTAATTACAAAGTTTAACAAATAGCTTTAATGTCTGTAAAGAATGTATACTCCATTTAAATTACTGTCAGCATTTTCATTACACATCTTTGAAATGCAACTGGGGATGGAAGGGGGGGGGGAGATAGAGAGAAAAATAAACCTTTTCTACCCTAATGTTTCGGAGCTTAATATGCTAAAGTTTCAGAAGATAAGGAACACTTCTTTAGCTTCACTATAGAAGCAGTGATCATTAGGGACTTCCAAGCCCTTATTCATAAATACTGATTAGCTATGATTTAACCATAGGGTGCAATGCACCAGCACCAATACCAAACAAGGGCCAAATTGGAAATGTTAATATATTAAATCGGCGCCAATACTACTAAAATGAAGGATCATCTTTAATAAAAAAAAAATGCTAAGAATTCGGCTTCCTTAATTTTTTTTTCTGATAGAAGTGTGAGAAGAAAATACAGATTTTCTAAAACAGAAATAATAACTCAGGCATGAAGAAATTTAATTATGTCAGTAAAGTACAGAATGTTTGAAGAAAAAGGCTTCAAGGAAAGGTGCAATGGGGGTTTATTTATCTTTTATTTTCCTCTCTATTTAATTTGTTCATCCGTTCTTTTTTTGGAAAGGAATAACGTACAAGCTGAAGTTTAAGTAAAGCTGTGCTGAGTCATTTCCCTCCACTTTCCTGAAAGTTTTCTTCCATTCTGAAAAACACTCTTGCTTCAGAATTTCTTTGGAATTCCTTTTGATGATTTTTATTTTATTTTACCATTACAATGTGGTAACAGATCCTTCCAGTATTTTCTTTTTCCATTAAACATCTCTCCATTACGCTCGTCATTTTCAGATCTCTTTTTGATCTAAACAAAAACAAAAACAAAAAATCCCCTGGAAGGAGTTCCTTCAGAAATGATTTTCTCCTGAATATTTCCTCCTGAAATAATGATTGCCCAATGAGGGTAGAATTATTGTACTCATAGCAGTTTGAAAGCATGGAAATGCAAGTAGATAAATAGGTACCACTTCAGAGGGAAGGTAACAGTGTTCCATGCGCCTCGGCGTTTAGTCATGCTGGCCACATGATCACAGCAGTCTCTTTGGCCAATGCTGGCTCCCTCGGCCAAGAAACAGAGATAAGCACTTCGCCCTAGAGTTGGGCATAACTGGACAGGGGAAACCTTTACCTTCATATATACTCTGGCTATATACACCAAGGTTTCCTTCTTTGGAAACAAACTGAGAATAACTTATTTGCATCACATTGGATGAAAATGTGGGGAAACTATATAATTTTATAGTGAGTTACAGCTCAACTTCAGTGGCTTTCAAAACAGTGTTTGCCCATCTTCATGGAATCCATTTCTCATCATTACTGTGTTGACAAGACTGCTTGTGTCCAAAAGAAATTCTTCAAGTTTCAGGGAATTTTAGGATAAATTCAGAATGTATATCTTCGTACGAGCATTATGTTATTTCTGTGGATTGCTAATCATTCCAGGTAAATTAAGAGTGCCTTCTAGGATATATCCATTTCCTACTGCTGTTCTTTGCTAGAAAAGGTCCCCAATTCTTTGGAATTAACTGCTATTACTGTGCTGCCCAATGAACAATCCACAATAAGCTCTAAAGGAATCCCAGGGAACCTGAGAACAAAAGTTTTAAAATGTGAGATTTTTTTAAAATAACCCTATTAGAATCTGCACCTTAATTACCTGCTGGAGGAGTTTTATTTGTGTGGAAAGTTCCACCTCCCACAACAATGGCAAAAACAAATGGTTGGGTTTTGAGGATAGAGTAGTAGTAACTATAGCTAATCTTGACTCAGAACTACTCCATGAGTGCTCTGACTTGGTAGAAATCAGTCCACTGCATGGTGATTTACTTATAGGTTCAAAGTCTGCTGGAGGTTGATGTTATCATGCCACCAAAATTTGAATGTAAACATAAGAGTTTTCATTACTAGTGTAAACCTTTCATGTAAACAAATTTATATGGTATTGTTAAATGTTAATATCAATTCACATACATTTAATTTTTAATTTTTTGGAGTGTTGCCTCTGTGCACCAGTCACAAACTAACAGAGGTACTTATCCCAAGAGAGGCAGAATACCCTTGATTTAAATCAGTTTACAGAATTTATGATGTGTGAACTATGGGGGAAAAAAATCCAAAGACAAAAGAAACCCTAGAAAGTCAGTAGTTATGGAGCTACTCTGGTGTCATTCTTCAGAGCATTCTTTAAATATGAGCTTGAGTAAGCAAGGGAAATCATAAAGATGATTGAGGAGGAAGATTCAGATCTTGCATAGATGAGTGCTGACTGAACCTTGCACATGATTGAACCCATGACTATTCAGGGTGAGGACAGAACAGAGATTGTTCTCAATGACTCCATGACTCAGAGTTACGCCTGGGAAGATGCCACATCATTACAATTAAAGTGCAGGCAGTACTACCCCCTACTGCAGAGTCAACAGGTATAAACTAGACTGATCCAACAGTGTTATTTCTAGGAGGCGTAATCAATGAAGCCAATCAACTCTTGGCATGCCTGAGGTACAATTCAAAATGCCATCTGAACATTGTCACAATTCCCCTGTTGGTGTCACTGATCTCTCTTGTATTTCCATCAGTTGGATTTGCTATGTAGATTCAAGTCATCACCGAGTTGATCTGCTCTTCCTTCATTGTTTTTGCCTGAATTTAGAAGTAGGTTTATCAGGTGCTAGGATCCATCTCCAAACTGGAACGGCCTGAAACTCAGTTCTTAAGATTTGAGAGCATGAGGATTTAAGGTTTTACAATATATTTTTCCTGCTTGGTATACCGCATACTGCAATGATTGGAGGCCTGCACCTTAGGGACCTCAATGTGATGTTTTAAAATGCATTATAAAATGAAGATGGAAAGTATATTTTAAACTGGTTTTTTTCCACAGATAAAACCCACAGAAAATAAATTCCTGAATATATCTTCATTTGTATTCTTAATTCCCAAGGACTACGGGCAACAGCCATCAAGTTGTTATAGCTGATGGTTGGGCAGACTGATTATGGAGGAAGCCTTGGTTTTCTCCAAGCAAAACTTTCTTGGACAGGTTCATTTATAATGCTCAAACAGAGTGACCTTCCGGTTTCACTTAATGGCCCCAGAATTGCGGAAAATATGACCTGACATTTCCATATGGGTGAGCTATTGAATTATACCTGGGAATACAATAGCATAATTTTATTTCAGAGCCTAAGTGAAACTGATAGTCCAGCAGATTAAGATGTAAAATTCCTGTAGAAAATTAAGTTATTTATAATCCGATGCATATATCCTTGCTTTTTCTGCCACATAATAAAATTATTTTATACGGTACAATAGCTGAGTTCACCGAGGATGCTGACACCATGTTGTACGGAAGTCAAGCACTTCAGAGGGCACTTGTCATGACTTTCAATCTTTTCCCTTTTGTCAAGACAACAATAAAACAAAAAATTCTCCTCCTCTGACATCTAGATCTGGAGCAATTATAAATGTATTCTATTTTTAAAAAGCCACACAAATATACTGGGTACACTTAATGAGCACTATCATTTATCATTGTGGAGAAGTAATTTAACAATATTTACACAGAACTGATTCAACAACACTGTAAAATTGGAACAAGACATAAAGCTGTCTAGTATTTTCTGCTACATATATTCTATATTTTGCAACACAATCTTAGCCCTCTAACTTGAGTTTTGCTTGTGTTGTAGTTTTGATTGTTGACCAAATTTTATAGGATGCTCAATGGAACCTAGAGATGCTTAGTTAGTGACTAAGAACTGGACGGTATCTAGGATACAGATTGCTAAATCTTGATTAGAAAAAGAGTTTAACATTTGTTTGTTTATTTTAGACATAGATGACATTCTAGTTTGATTCTTACGCAAATCTTATTATCGCAACTGGTCGAGTCTACTTTCTTCGGTGAACATATGGCACATTTTGATTCCTCTGTCATTTAAAAAAAAATTCTTTTAGAAAGTGGGTGCATATTTTTTTTCAGTTTAATTAAAGGAGTTTCAGAATCCAAAATGTCTGAAAGCTCATTACTTCCTTTTGATTATTTGTTGCACCAGGATGATTTTCTATCTCCACAAGCACAACTGCAAAATAAATGCTTATTGTGCAAATATACATCATAAAATTTGCGGGCGAAGAAAGAAAGCAAAGGAAAAAAAAAACATTTGTGAGTCTATATATGTAGATCAAGCACCAGCTCCTCTCATTGTTTTTGTACTGAGAATTGCCCACTTGCAAGCCAATTAATTCCAGGAGAAACAGCTATTGGGAATGACTCTAAGCATTTGGCATGTAACATACAGCTTGATCCTAAAGGAAACATATTCTTCTGGGTGGAGCTAAACAAATGAGCAGCTGGAAAATGCAGTTATATAAAATAATTTCATTGCCCTCTATGGAGATTTAAAATTTAATTCAATAGCATACAAAAAGAAAGCAAATTTAAAACAGAGCAATAAGAAACAATTATTTATACGAACATATGCATACACATTTTCTATCACATCCTTGCAGAATTTATGCAAAAGTTTAACCTATAAGAGCTGTTGTGCGCAGTGGTTAGAAGGCAGTATTGCAGGATAACTCTGCGGACTGCCAGCAGTTCGATTCTCACCATCTCAAGATTGACTCAGCTTTCCACCCTTCTGAGGCCAGTAAAATGAGGATCCAGATTGTTGAGGGCAATATGCTGACTCTGTAAACCGCTTAGGGAGGGCCCAGAGGTGGGATTCACTTACCTTCTCTACCGGTTCGCAAATGTGAGTGCACGCACATGCACACTCAACCTCACTCTCACGGGCCTCTTCTGTGCATGCACATGTCCTTCCGCACATGCTCTTTGCTCGCACATTACGTCCGGGTGGGTGGGCGGAGCTTCCCACAGTCACCACTACCGGTTCGCCCAAACCAGACAGAACCGCCTGAATCCCACCATTGGAGAGGGCTGTAAAGCACTGTGAAGTGTTATATAAGGCTAAGTGCTAAGTGCTATTGCTAACATACACCCATGTAGCTGAGCAGATGACAGTTGAATATTAGAGAGCAAATTATTTATTTATTTATTCATTCATTTACTTATGCCTTCAAATAAGTGTTGATTTCTGGAGACTGCCTGGACAACTGCAGTTTTCTTGGTAGTTTGCCAACACCTTTTTTTCCCATGGCTGAGAGAATATGACTTGCTCAAGGTCATGCAGGTGACTTTATGGTGTAAATGGGATTAGAACTCGCAGTCTCCAGGTTTCTAGTCTGCTATTCTAAAATCACTACACAACAACTGACTCTCATATTAGAGAGCAATGCCACCATAAAAAACAACAACAACCCAACCAACAACACTATTCTTGGAGAGCTTCCTCCTAATCTTCAAAGAATACTTAGGAACAGGACTTTTGTCATGATTCCAGAAAGCAGGCAGCTTTGATCCATCTAGTAGTTACTCAGCAGAATGAAGGTATCAATCAACTTCCCCCATGTACTGAAAAGATGCATGACGGTCTCATTGGAATATAGACTTAGACTAACTTTATTGTCACTTTAAATGTACACTAATCGGCATGCATTAAAATGAAATTTTGTTGCATATATCTCTCAAAGGGTCACCACCTCCAATATACATTACATAAATATAACTAAATAAATAAATAATAGATATAGCTTTGCTTCCACTGCCAATATAACTGGCATTCTTGTCCACTTAAGTGACTGAATCTTCTTGCATAAAGGATCTCTACAAATGGTTCTGGCTAGCAGGCACGTTGGCATGCCATCAAAAACATCTCTTAATCTATAAATATTAAAACCATTAACATATTTTTTTAAACAGTTGCAATTTTCTATGAAAACCTCTCATATGATCTGCAGATGAGGGTGGTTTTCATCCTCCTTAAAGACAAAATAATAATAATCAAGCACATGATCTCAGAGGGTAAATGATTCCAAAATAAGGAAGCAATTGCTGAAAATGATATTTACCAGGTGCTCGCTTTTCTGATCTCTCTAAAGTAGGTACTTACAGAAATCTATCCTAATCAGATCATGGGGTGGATGGATTCCACCTGCACAAAACAGCCCTGAGTATAATAAGGTCTCAGGACATATAATGAGTAACAACAAGTTCCTTGACTTTGATTTGGAAGTTTGCTGGCAATGGAATAGTTCTCCCAAAATAGGTCTTACTTTGCTCAAGAGGTTAGCAGCCCACAGATGACCTGCTACTTTCTGTGCCAGCCACAGCTTCTCAATTATCTTTAAAGGCAGCCCCATGATGTTCTATGCAGTAGTCCAACCGAAGTATGACAAAGGCTTGAACCATTGTCCTGAATGCCATCTGGTTAGAAGCAGATAAAACTCTGGACTTTCTGAAGCTGGCTGAAGATTTTCTTGGCTTAGCTTCTACTTACTGATTCACTAGGAGTTACAGGCCCAAAGACAACTCTCAAATTGTGCACTAGATTTTTCTAATAGATAAAACCTTCATTGTATCAGAAATGACTCTTATCATGCTGAGATTTAATCTCAGGCAGGGTTTTTTTTAATATCAAACTAGTCCCCTATAGGCTCTAAGCTTCAAATCAGAATCCTTACCACATCTACTTGAGTCAAGATATAAATCTGGTAGCATCAACATATTCAAGAAACTGGACTCCAGCCCAATGGATCCCTCCCAGTGGTTTCATGTACCATGTTTTCCTGAAAATAAGACCCTGTCTTATTTTTTTTGAACCCTGAAACCACTTGGCCTTATTGCCATGCGCTCAAAAGCTCAATTGGGCTTATTATCAGGGGATGTCTTATTTTGGGGAAAACCAGAGTAGACATTAAATAAAATGGTCGAAAGAACCAAGAACAGATTAAATAAAATGGTCGAAAGAACCAAGAACAGAGATCCTCCCACTCCAGTACCTCAACACTCAACATAGCCTTCAAAATAACAATCTGAGCCACCACTCAGGAAAGATCTAAACTATTTTTTGTTTAAAAAAATATTAAAATCTTAAAAAGATGAACCAATCTAAAAGATGTTGACCGGGCACACCAAATATCATGGTATTTTAGGCCTCCTGAAAGACAGCAGTATTTTTAAAATTTAAATATATCTATTTAATTTGGGGGTTGTGAGCATCCTTCAAGCAAGATTGCATAAGCCATAGTGCTTGATTGCCAACTGATGTGATGTTGCTCAGTGATGATAATGGAGGAAAAGGAAGTTTAGGAGGGACAAAAAAAACC
>JANHFK010002376.1:66477-78439 GCA_036250565.1 Sibynophis collaris | reverse complement strand
CTTAAATGGACTCCAGAGGATGGTAGAGGACAGGAAGGCCTGGAGGAACGTTGTCCATGGGGTCACAATGGGTTGGATACAACTTCGCAACTAACAACAACAACAACAGCAACAATGCTAGTTAGCAGATCTTGGTAGTTGGTAAATTCTTGTTTTTGTATCTTTTACAAAGAAATAAATGATGGTATTTCAAAGACATGGACTAAATATGATAGAGAAGTCAAGCCATAGCATCACCATCTGGAGTCATTCAATCAAATAGGTCTGCAACAATAATAAAATATCGCCCCCAACTTCCATGTAAGTCAGATTTTCATGATATACCAAACCTAAGGTTCCATGTTGCCCAATTTGCTGGCCAAAATATCTACAAAGAACATTTCTATGGAATCATGGAGTATTGCTGAGCTATGAAACTCAATCTTTGTGTTGAAATGTTGAATTCCATAGCTCAGGAAAACTCAGTAATCAAAGATCAATATATCAATTTATGCCACAAAGAACAAAAATACAAGAAGATTCTTCTTTTTGTAATAAAGGAAGCATTTTGTTTAGTTTCTAGTATTCAAGTAATTTATAGTATTGGTTTATTATATCCGAACATTTTTTTTATTTAGTGGGAGGCTAAAAATGACTATAATCGATTGGTTTGTTCATAAAAGCTTTCTAACAATAAATTCAGTGCAATTGGCAACTTAACATAATGTCAGAGTTGTTGGCACATAGCAATTCCTTACTGCCACCACCATTCCTGAGACTAATTGGAATTAGCTATCAAGACCAGGGTCTCCATCTCATTCTATTCTCTGAGTATCCAACTTCTAATGAGTAAGGCAAAAATATTTCAAAATAACAGTGCCCAGTAATCAAGAGATCTTCATCAGGATGAAAATGTCTTTGAACACTGTTTATCCAAGATGAGTTCATATGTTTAGCTCCAGAAAATAAAAAAGTGGGGATTAATATACCCCCTATCTCTTTCAGCAGTTAATATCTCTTCAGAATTTCACCAGCAGCTAAAGGTTATGTGGGAAAGTTCACATTTGGAAGTTACTCTGACATCTTGCATGATATGTTGGATGTGCAGTGGGAGGAAGGGAACAAGATTTTTTTTTTAATCAGCATACCCTTTCCTCTTGTATCTAGTTAGTATTATCTGCAAACTTCCTATGCTGGCCTGAACTGCAACTGACTGGCAAAAGTCTCCAATACTTTTGATAGATTGTGAGGACATAACACAAAACAGCTAACAGAAATTAGAAATGGAAGAGTTAAAAGGGTAGATTCCTCCCAGGCAACTACGTGGAACGATATTAATTCCATGGGATTCATCAGGACAAGATGAATCTTGTATCTACTGTAGATAGTGTCCATGAGAATATGGTCTTATCTTCTTTAAAGATGCTATAATGAACAGAGCATCTAAGTGGAGTTTGCAGGCATCATAAAACAAATATCTTCAAACAGCGTAAACTGAATCCATAGCTACAGCCCAGTAGTATTTTCTTAAAAGGTCAATTAAAGCATTTAAAACACTGAGATTAAAAAGGTAGTTCACAAGCAGACTCAAAATTTAGGATCAAAGAATCTGCCTCCTTCTTTCCTGCCTGCCTGCCTGCCTGCCTTCCCTTTAGCAATAGTGCTCCATTCCCAGACAGGGGAAAAATGCATTTTAATTCTGCATCTGAAGAGTGAGAATAATGGACAAAATCTTGTGATTCTTCCAATATAAGGAAAGGAAAAAATAGTCTGAAAAGCCATTTTCTTCTCTTGCAAACTCCTTTGTTCTACCGTGCATTTCAAAAAAGGATGCTTGTTGCAATACATGAAGGCTTCTCCTGAGGCCAAATATGATCTTCGTTTTTCAGATGGCAGATTTGGAAGTGTGGTAGACAAGGACCAAATCAACATATTGATTTTAACATTAAAGCTCTGGAGCTTAAGATATTCATCTCTATATTTACCTTATGGAGATATTAAACTCTGGAAAACCTTCTCTAGATGTTCCTGTCAAGTATAGCGAGGAGGAAATCCACTAAGAAAAGGTGGCCTTGTCAGTTACGGCTGCTGCTGTACCTACAAGAAATTTCCAAGGCCATTGTGGCCTTGTAAAGTTTATCATCTTTCTTTCTGTTGCTTATGTATGTCTACCCTTATTGATTCTTGCTGCTTTCTAGTCTGAGTTGAATATTCACAATGCCCTGTTTGCATTTAGGCTTCATTGTAATTTTAATACCTTTAATACAAGTCACTCAGAAAATCATCAGAAAGCAAACTAACCGGTAAGCATGCTGTAATGGGCATTTAACACAATTGTATTAGTAAACTATAGTGATTTCCTTAAAAAAAATTAATATAGAAAGGAAACTTTGCTAACAAATGTTAAATCATAGAATAAATCTGATTATCCTGATTACTGTTATAATAGCAATAACACTTATATGCCACTTCACAGACCTCTCTAAGCAGCTTACAGAGTCAGCATATTGGCCCCAATAATCTGGGTCCTCATTTACTAACCTCAGAAGGATGGAAGGTTGAGTCAACCTTGAGCCTGGTGAGATTCAAACTGCTAAATTGCAGGCAGCTGGCAGGCAGCAGATTCAATACTGCATTCTAACCACTGCACCACCACAGCTCTTGAATAACATCTATTGTCTTATTTCTATCTCAAGAAATTCATCAGGAGAGAAAAGAGTGGTGCTGATGAAATGATGCTATCATATAGACAATGTAATGCAGCATTGTCATACATATTGATAATATCTGTGCCTGAACTGGTCAATTTGTGTCCTCCAAGTAATACCTTGTAGAGAATGCAAGAGAGCCCTTAGCTATCTACTCATCCCAAAGGTAGAGCAAAGCACTAACCTGGCAACTAACAGTCTTCAGTTAGCAATTAATTTGCACCTTCAACTTTGAATGTTTCAGTCAACCATCAAACTTTGCTGGATGATGTAGTTAAGTTACTGGACTGGTTTATGCAACTCTACCCTTGCCAACTATAGCTCAACAAGTGAATTTGGGCTAGTCACTCTCTTTTAAACTCTATTGTACAGAGTTTTGTACAGGGGAAAAACAAAATCTTCAACAACACTGTAAAAATAAATCAACACTATCTACTTCCACTATTATTATTTGGGCACGATTTACCAAAAATGCCAGCATTTATAGCTTATCAGCAAAAGAAAAGATCTAACATTCCATTTAAAAATTGTTTCTTCATAACTAATTTATTTTAAAGATCGGAACAGAAAAGTACTCTAAGGAATTAGAGATGTATTTCCAGATTTTACTCTATTATCAGGAGAATAAAACTAATAGCAAGGCAATATTTATTGTCTTGGAAAGAGACTATCTATCCCTTCTTCCTGGACAGACAACACTCTTAAAGTACTAAATTTGAAGTAGTCCTTCAAACGAAACCACTATACCAAATTGGCACTCATTACAGGAAAGGTACACTGAGTTTGTCAGCGGCAAAGCTGACAGTGCATGTTTGAGACCCAAATGCCACATGACGGGATGACCTCCTGTTACTTTCCCCAGCTACGGCCCACCTAGCAGTTCAAAAGAATGCAAATGTGAATAGATAAATAGGTACCATGAATGAAGGCGAATATACGTGTGCCAGGATAATGTTGCAAGATCCAATCTGGGTCGGTCACGGGATCAGAGGTTTTGTCTTCTGAGCTTTTAGACTCATGCTGGAGCCCATCTTCAGGGAATTTCTCCCCAGCATAGTTTGTGTGATATTTATAGTGCCTGTTGTATGTAGATTTTTTGGTTGTTTATGGGGTGTGTGGTTGGATGGCTTTAAATCAACAGGAGTGATGATTTACCACCAGCCTATCAGGTACTTAGAAGGCAAGGGCTGGGCAGCACAAGCAAATGACTTAAAAGCCATCCATCAACACACCCCAATCAACATCTAAAAAGCCACATACAATAGGCATTATAAATACTACACGCAGAACAGCACACACTATGGTAGACAAAACCTTGGATCCCGGTGACTGACCCAGATTGGATCCTGCAGGTACAACTTTGATGGGACAGTAATAGCATTCTGTTAGCGAAGAGATTTTGTTCGATCAAATCATCTAGAAACCTCACCTCCGGCTGGCGGCTGTCATTCTTCTTTTTTGCCTGACCTCCGTGTTTCTCTTTCGGCGTGCTGCGCGTCAGCGGCTCACTGAGCGCTGCGGGACCTTCCGGCTCCTAGGGCATTTAGGCTGGCGACCCCCTTGCGACCGCCGTCGCTTTGGGGATCCCAGCGGTCGCCCCTTCGGCAGGCAGCCTCTACGGGGCCGCCTGTGCTCTCCTCCTGGAGCCCACCGGAGGGTCGCAAAAATTGGACCTCGGGGTGAAAAACGGAGCTCACCCCAAGCACGTCCGCCACCTCAGAGAGCCGGAAGTTGAATCTGGACGGTAATAGCATTTTGTTCACCTTGGCGTATAGTCATGCTGGCCACATGACCACCAGAAAGGGTTTTAAGACAATGTTGGCTCCCTCAGCTAAGAAACGGAGATGACTGCTGCCAACTACAGTCAGACTGCAATGGGCAGGGGAAACCTTTACCTTTATTCATTAAATCACAATGTTAGTTGGATGACCTTGGACCTGTCACCGAGCAGGCAAGAGCAAGCCACTTCAAGAATGCTGCCAAGAAATTTCATGGACTTGTATAGGCAGACACCGGGAATCAAGGCTGATTTGAAGGCATTCTTTTAAGAGGGCATCTATGAATACTGAAATGGATAAACAAGATTGTTATTTAAGAAAAGAGGATCCAGCTGCCCAGGGTCACCTTGTAGAGGAGATGGGTGGCATAGAAATTAAATAAACAAACAAATAAACAATCAATCAATCAATCAATCAATCCAGAAAATGCTGGCGTTTTGGACAAGTTGAGTTCAATGATGCTGATATTTTGGATAAGCTTGTATTTTGGATGAAGCTGAGCTGGTGAGTTTAATGGCTACTGGAGATTTCATAATCTCCTTAGAAGCATAATCCTATTATTATATAATGTAATCTTTTGGTCTCCTCAAATCTATCTCAAAATATAAAACAGGACCACATTAATATTGCAATTGTCTGTGACTTCAGTATTAGAAATACCTATTAAAACAGAAATAATAAATATTGTTCTTCAATGCTGCAAAGTCAACTGACTAAAAACACATTTAAAAAAAATGCTACATCACTACAGTGATTTAAAACAAGGCAAAATTACCCAGGCCAATAGTGGGACTGTATGAAAGTAGTAATAAGAGGAAGATTCATAAATTAGCAGATTATATGAGGAAAAGAAAAGAACAGATGATTAGAGAGATTATGGAATTAATAGTATAGCATAGAAATAAAGGACTAAAAATGTATAAACTGCTCTAGGGTAAAAAAATGGAATTAAAACATTAACATTTTATAACATTTACAATGAAATGCAATATGCTAATCAAAAATATTATGAATTTAGCGATGAGCTCTACATTACTATCTAACTGTGCAGTATTACAAAGAAAAATAACAATAGGAAAGCATTATGGGTTAAGAAAAATGGACAGATTTTGACAACAAATACAGGATAGCAATAGCAATAGCCCTTAGACTTATATACCACTTTACAGTACTTTACAGCCCTCTCTAAGCGGTTTTAGAGAATCAGCATATTGTCCCCAACAAACCGGGTCACCATTTTACCCATCTTGGAAGGATGGAAGGCTGAGTCAAACTTGAGCCTGGTGGGATTTGAACAGTCAAATTGCCAGGCAGCCAGCAGAAATAGCCTGCAGTACTGCACTCTAACCACTGCGCCACTGACGATACAGTTGGAAGCATTTTCATTGCATTTTTACTGATATTTTAATTACAATAGCAAAAGCAAATACAAACTAAACTAAAAAGTGCCAAAACAAAAACAAAAAAACAAAAAAGGCAATATAAAAAAGGTTTTCCCCTATATCACAAGAAGTATAAACTATTTTAGTATCATATTTACTTAAAATACAAGCAGCGATCTCTTCTTGCAATATCCAATTTTTAGTCCATTTCTATCTTTCTAAAGCCAACACTCTTCCCCATTGACTTTGCTTGTCAGAAAAAGGTGATCACATGATGTTGGGATCCAGCAAACGGTCGTAAGTATGAAACAGTTGCCTAACATCTGAATTTCGATCACATGATCATGGGGATGCTGCAAAAATTATAACCGTGAAAAAGGGTCATAAGTCACTTTTCTCAGTGCTGTTGTAATTTTGAAAGGTCACTAAATGAACTTTTGTAAGTCGAGGACCACCTGTATAATTTAGATTAGGTTGGGTTATGATTATAGATAAAAGAATATTCTTATTCTTATATTTATTCCTCAGCATTACTTGGCTTTGAACTCAATAATTTTCTGCAATGCTCAAGCCTGCTGTGCATTTTGAAGCAATTTTAAGTGAAACATTTCATACATACTATAGATCCCTAGTGACGACATTCAGCTATTCAAAATTTCTGGAACAGTATCTTACAAGAAAGTGGAACAATTTTCTAAAATATAATCAGTCTGAGACCACATTTAGCTGTTCTGTCATGTTTGCAAGCACGCATGAATATCTACCAAAAAATTACTTACTTTAATTGTTATTGAAGGCAAAAAGGCTGTGACGTCTTATTCAAACAGGAAAAGATGATATAAGTTTCAATTGGCAAGAATACATTTGACTAATACATATCCAGCTGCTATGCATAGTTTATATGTAAATAATTTCAGCATTAAATAGTCAACATTTATTCCTTATAAAAATCGGAAACTGGACTCATCTGCCAATTTCTCATAGCAGTCTTTGGACTCATACGTTGAGATAAACTTGAAGAATAGGTTGTTTTTGTACCTTGACTGTATTCATCTCTGTATTTTTTTTCCTGGCTTGATCATTGATTCTTTTGCTATGGTTTTCAGGAATCAGGTAATCAATTAAAACCATAGCTAGGTCAATGCAATGTTTCAAAGGAGTGCTTTAATTCAGTAAAACAGGGATTAAATCACCCTAACAAGTAAAATACAACAATCCAAGAAGGAATCTACTTGAAAAAAAAAAAAAGAACTGGGTTTCTAAAACACTTTATTGATACCTTTGCTACTGCAGTGTATTATAGTGTATTTGCAGTACGGTGTATTATAGCTCTACTTCTGTATGTGGGAAACGGTATTTTTTGGGGGGATGAATAGTGCAATAGATATAATCAGAAACGGATATAAGCCCATGATCTTGTTATACTCCCTGCCTATTAGAGATCTTTTGGGGTGGCAAGTGTACTCTGAGCTTCATTTGCTTTCCTAGTTCTCACTATTTTTATAATGTGGTCAGTATTGAGATTTAACTTTGCTGCCTCTTCTGCTAATGGCATTTTACATTTCTGTGCTGGTCCTGTCAACACAAAGGAGAGTTCGACTAAGTTACCAGCTGATCAATCTAGTACATACTCTTAGATCAACCCTTACTCTCAAAGTCTGCATGAATAGGGCAATTTAAACAGGGGTGAAATCTACTTACTTTCCCTACCGGTCCGGTTTGCTCATGCGCGCGCCATCGTCATGTCCGATTTTTGACCCTCTGCGCAAGCGCAGAAGGCTTTGTGAATGCACAGAGGGTTAAAAACCAGGAAGTAATGACGTCTGGGTGGTAGGTGGAGCCTTGTGCTGCTGCTGCTACCAGTTTGCCAAACCACACACCGCCGCCGCTACCGGCACGTGCGAGCTGGAGAGAACTGGCAGGATTTCATCACTGAGTTTAAATCTCTGAAAATGGGGCTCAAGAGGGCAATACCTCTTCATCTGGTCATTGTAGTGGCACAGTGGTTAGAATGCGGTATTGCAACCTAACTCTGCTCACATTGCCAGGAGTTCAATTCCTTCAATCCTGACTGGCTCAAAAGGTTTTACCAGACTTTCAAGGTTGGTAAAATGAGGACCCAGAACTGGGTGCAATATGCTGACTTTGTAAACTGTTTAGAGAGGGTTGTATAGCACTGCGAAGCGGTTTATGAGTCTAAGTGCTATTGCTATTGTCACCCATTTAGCACTGCCCAGGGAACATACGTGTAACTTAAGGAATGCTACAGACACAGGTGACTATTGCTCTCAGTCCATCACAAGACTGAAATCCCGTAATTTAATTTTAATTTAATTTCTCCATACCTGTTAACAAAACACTGATATTTGTAATAGCTGGAACCCTGGGTGTCTGCCAAAAGCAAGATGGTAGGCATGACTGTAATATAATCAAAGCCCCACTTTTTTTTTGACATACATACATACAACATATTGCTCAACAAAAGCTGGGCTTCAATCATGCAGTAGTACCCACCATCTTGTCTTTTTGACCCCCTCCCTAACAGATGCCCCTGTCTGTCACTTTATAGAGTTGGAATCAGAAGCCAAATGAAGTGCGCTATAGAAGCATAGAGGTGGGTTGGGGGAAATGTAATTTTAAATTCTTAAGATCTGAAATGAAAAGTTAAAAAAAAATGATAAAAAGGATCAGCGTCTTCCTTTCTTCCAATCACCCACTATACTACTTTTTTTTTATAACCTAAGACTAATGCATTAAACTCTCCAAGAAGCACAGTTTAAAAAGCTTAAGGCTTTTCAGGAACTTCTGTATATTAGAACTAAAATTAAATTTCTTTGAGGAAAAAGGGGACAAAGACAAGCTGCCATACTCACCAGCTGCACTGGGTGAACCAACAGCATTAAGTCCTATCCGGCTACCATCCTGAGCATCCTCTCTATTTTTCAACAGAAGTTAAGGCTAGAAAGTCTCCTCCCACGACCACAACCTGCTTGGATGCCTTGTCACCACTCTGCTCTGGCACTTTGCCCTTCATCACACCTAAGATTCAAAAAAATATGCCAGGGAATATTTAAAAGGAACACATTTTGTCCAGAACAAGCCCTCAACAGTAGCCAGGAATGAACCTTTTGCTTTGAGAGTGAAATTCTCAGACGGTTCACATTTGATCCCTTCTGCAAACTCCTAAAAGAAGCCACATCCTTTAAAAAAAAATAAAAAACCAACATTTTCAAAGCACTTTGCTGGTATAAGTCCCTCTTCTTTGAACGAGGTTTGCATATGCAGAGCTGTGTGAGCAGGGAGGTTTATGTTAGGGTAGCTGAAAGAATACGAATGAGCTGCATGCAAGATGACTCTTTTGACAGAAGAACCGAACTAAACTCTTCTGAATGAACTGCATTAGTTTATCATACCAGGGCACTTAATTCATTTCATTAGGCCCTACAGGCTGTTAAAGGCCCCCAAAGCCTTAATAGACCCAAGAAGACAAGCAGAGCAGACAATGCAATATTTAATAAAACTTAAATTAGGTCTCCAAAGAGCAATAGAGAGTATATTAAATGTAGCCTCAACACTATGCAGCTCAACTCATCTGCATGTGTTCGGGAGGAATAACTATATAATGTACACTATGTTTTAATCTTATTCCGTACAGATTCTACTCTGGCATCCTCAGTGTGACTAAGAGGTAGCTATAGTTGAACCAAAGGTGGGGGGGGGAGAAAAAGCGCAGTTTACAAAATTCATAGGCAACGGGGGATATGGAGCACATCATTTATGATGAAATGGTGTATTACAGTATTTAAACATACGTCTAATTTACTCATCCGAAATCTTTACACATAATTCCACTTATCCCTTTACAACCATCTCTTTACTTTCAATTTCCTATCTTCTTCCTGTCAAAGTTTAGATAAATTACTTAATATTGTATCTGTCATAACCATCCATTTCAAATTCTACCCTTATTCAAGCATTACACAGGTCCTTTGTGTGAATGGTGAGCATGTTGTGTTTCAAGGCTCTGCTGCACATCACTTGCTTCAAAGAGCTCTTCTCTCCAGCATTCTCACATACAATATCTACACACAGGTGGTAGACATAAAAAGGAGTCTATGTGTAACCTGCACATGACCTGGATTCCTCTAAGGTATTTATATAAAACTATGTGAATTTATTTCTCTAGAATTCCAGTAGAGCTTATTTTCTTTTTTTACTGATTTCTAATGCATAGATAAAAAAATAAACTACAGATAGTGTTCAGTTTGAACGAGTTCTGTTCCTAAGGTCTGTCCTTAAGTTGAACTTGTTCTTAAGTTGGAACAGTATTATTGTATAATGCTGTATGAATAATATTGTGTAATGAACCTGAACCATTGTGTATTTAATTTCAGTCACTCTACGTTTAACTTGAATCATTGAATTTGGCTACAATAGGCATTCTTAACCCAGGGACTTGCTGTATATCAATTCATATTTCCTTAATACACAGCTTTTATAACATCAGCTATTGCAGGTAACTGATCATTCATCGCACAAGAATCTCGTATGTAAAATGTAAACTTCTTCAGGTTTTGATAACCACTGTAAGTCTGCATTTAATCTTAGACTCAAGCATCCATCTGTCCATCACAGGACAAAACAGAACCCCATGTGCAACCTCCTCCTACGGACCATCTTATGACTGTGGTTAAAAGCAGATCACCCAACTTCAACATCAGCCAGCCTTACATCCTTCACTTCTCTCCTCCTTTTATCTTTTACTTATCATGAAGAATTCTGGACAGCTCAAAATCTTGCATATTTTTTTGTGACCGCTGGATTGTTCTAGCTGTATAACTGACCTAAAATGTATTTTTAGTCTATTAATACATTTATTGCCAGTTTGGAACATTAGAGGGCTAATAAAACCTATCCTTCTCAAATATTGAAGAGGCACTTGCAGCTCTGAGGAACTTGCTAGTAGTTTTGAAGTTTTAGTGCACTGTCATGGTCAAGCAATTATCTCACAGATTGGTACTCAAACTTTAACGGCTTGACCTGAAGCTTATTTACTCAACCAACTATATCCATAGGAATTTATTCTTTAAAAAATGTGGACAGAATTGCCTATGGCTATAATCCTATGCACTTCTCTAGGAATACGCTCCATTTAACACAGCAGGACTTACTTTCTGAGAATACTTTGGATCACATTATGTCTCTGGGACCATATGGACACGTGAACAAGGTGAAAAATCACTGTGTCATATAGGAACATTAAGCATCTAAATTCTCCTGCAGCAATCCTGACCGTAGTTATCAAGTCACACAATGCGTACCTGTTAAACCAGCAGTGAAACCTATATCAGAGAAGATAGGTATAAAAACTTTTAGTAAATATGAAATATGTTGTTCAACTTATAACAACTTATATAACAAACAAAAAGAGTATAAACCCTCAAAATACATTCCACTCAGTGTTTTTTTTTCTACCCTGCGAAAACAAAACTTGGGAAAACTAGAGAGAGAGGGGGAGATTTCAGTTGTCTCACAACTCCTGTGCTAATAATCTGTTCTGAGTTATATTGTTTGCTGCTCTGTAGCCATATATTCTCAAAAAATATGCTGCAGGCTAGCACTTGGTAGACCAGCCACAGAAGCCTTGGAAAAGCTATTCAGATGCAGTTATGTATCTATATCTACAAAGATCAGAATCGTGCAAGCTATGTTAGTCCTGAGACGTTCTATAAAAGTAATTTTTTAAAAAAAGGATTTTGAAGGAGGAGGATAGGAAGAGTAGTGACCCTTTTGAACTTCAGTGTTGGAGAAGACTGTGGAGATATTGTAGATAGCCAGGAAAAGGAATGGATCATCAAACCAATCAACCCAGAGTTCGCACTTGAGGAAAATGAACAAGCTGTAATTATCCTGCTTCAAAAATACGTATTATGCAAAGATCTAGCTCTCTGGAAATGACTCTAATGGTAGGAAATATGGAAGGAAAGAGAGGACGATGACCAGCAGCAAGGTGACTGGATTAAGTTACAGTGATGATGAAGAGCCTTGGTAGCGCAGCGGTCTAAACACCCTGTTATTAACACCAGATGCCTGCAATTACTGTAGGTTCGAGGCT
>JANHFK010002375.1:365939-376249 GCA_036250565.1 Sibynophis collaris | reverse complement strand
CCAACCCCCCCCCCCCCCCAAAAAAAAACCCAGACTGTCTTATTTTATATCAGATAGGTAGATCCATCTTGCACTAGCAACTGCATGGATGAAAAGTAAAAGTAGATGCAGCAACACTTTAACTCTTACGTTAGCCAAAAGGGAAGGTTTTCTCCTCCCTTCAGATGAATAATTGCTTAGCTTGAGTGAGATGGTGAATCAGTTTAAATTTTTGTCAACATTGCTATATTCCATTGATGAAGCTCTGCTAAACTAAGGGGAAGGTGGTTATACAATCTGCTTTTCCATGCCCCTTTCTGCTAAACAATCATTAGACATATGATAAACATATGGGATATGCTTAAAACCTTTTTAGGTAGCAGTTATGTGGATTTAACTATGGAAAACCATTGGCCAAAAATTATAGTACTCTTTCAGAACTTTGGAGCCTAGAAAAAAGTTCTCAACTTTTTACACAGTTTATATGCAATCATTACGCTTAACTACTAATCTGACTGTTTACAAATTTTCTACCGATTTTCTAATCAGCCCCATGTTTGTAATTTGTTATTAGTAAGAGGCTCTTAATCCAGTGGATCAATGGGCTGTTTTAGGGATCTCCCTCAGAAGGCAGGCCCCATCCTGTTGAATGGGCTACCCTTGGAGATATGCTTGACTTTCTCACTCTTGGTGTTTAGGGAATCTCCCAAGACCTTCCTTTTTAATTAGGCCATTGATGTTCTTTCTGTTTAGTAAAGGATCGTCATTTTTATGACAGCATACTGTAGAAAGTAACTTTTATATCAGATTTTTTTTGGAACACAGTTCAAAGTTTTGAGCATGGTGTATAAATTATGTTAATAATGTAAAAATAAATAAACTACGATGCAGGAATCTATGGCTGCAAGTATGAAATGTGCTTCTGCATGTCTTATGGTAAAATGCCCCTGCTGAAGGATTCTGGAGAATTCAGGCACATGAATATTACTATAATCATAATTCCCCTAAGAGAAAGGGGAAACAATTCTGAGGCACCATTGTGAAAGGGAGGGGACAAACCTGCTATTAATTATTTTAATATATGAGAAAAGAATCATGTTTTGACCCCTCATTTGTATTCTGTAAAACTCAATGAGAACCTGTAAACCCATTCTAGTTATAGAATTCCCCCTTTAACGCGTTACAGGGTAAATATGAGGTGTTGCTAAGAGGACAATCACAGAAAATGAATATTCATTACTTGAAAGATAGAATGATGAAGGAATGAATAATTCAGTTGCAGTGAAGTCAAGGCTTCAACAGAAATTGAAGTCAGAAGGGATTGGATGCTATTGGGATTCCACTGATCCATCACAATAAAATTTTAGTGAAACAGCGAATCATTATTGAACTTAGTCTCCTTAGTCGAATATGAAAAGGTAGCCAAAGTAACGTCATTGTATTTTTTAAAAAAAGACCGGAAAATAAAATAAACATATTCGCCTAACATTTCCTCCACTTAATTATGAAAGCTTGCACTACTACATACACTAATAAAAAATTGCTGAGGAGGAATAAGCATAGTTTCTGAAGAGGAAAGTTCATTTTACTAATATTTGGAGTATTGAAAAGCATCAGCATCCGGGTAGCAGAGGTCTTCTGTATATAAAAACGAAAGGCTGAAAAAGTCAATAATCACAAGTAAGATTTTGTTAGTGGATTAATATTCGGTAAAAGAGCAGGAAGCAGACAGTAAGTATAAACAGACTTGAAGAATGTGAACAAAGGAATTTCCCAGAGTTTGCACTTTTTAATATGTCCTTATATAATCTGCATTTGGTTCCCTGATTAGTTATGGCTGAAGAATAAATTGCTTGAGTTTTTAGGCAATACCAAAAAAATTCAGGAGAGAAAAATGTAGCTGTAATGAGCTAAAAAATGGCTAGGGGGCATAAAGCAAAAATAATGATTAAAAAATACCCTTTTGTAACAGAGTTACAGAATCTGATAAGATCTAAGTGGAAATATTATCCTAAGGTCATCCTGATAGTTTAATGAAAATCCAAAAACTGTACATCAATTATGAAGAGAAGCTAGTTCAATATTAGGAAAAGGTCTGAAATGAAGGGTAGGTCCATGATAATTTAGTGTGCCCTCGTCTGGATGTTTTGGGTACCAGGAAAAAGATGCCAAATAGACAGTCAAAGTACCAAAAGGCTGCAGTTTTCCTCTTGCCAGTGAAATCTTAAAAACATGGGTTGTTTGCTTAGAAGCAGCAGCAGCAGCAGCAGCTAAAGAATGAATGGGATTCTGATACGAGTTATACATTTATGAATTGCATGAATAAAAGGGGTAAAGTATAAGCACTAGAAATTCATGCCATCTAATTTATTTACTTTAATACTTAATATAAAGTCGAGTCTGGTGTAATTGAATTTACCTAAATTTGGTTCTCTTTCTGGTTCTTACTGACTTTATTAAAAATTCTATTTCCTGTATGTTGACCACTCTTTTACCTATGTACAGCACAAGACACATTGATGTGTTTTTAACTATGTGTAAAAGAACAATACACACTGATACTGCTGTATAAATACTGTAGATGTAGAACATGCAAAAAAAAAAATAGCTAACTTATAGGACTGACCAATACAAAATGTGATACTGCCTTTGATACCTTCTTTAAGGTATAATACAAATTCAGAGAAAATAATAGGCCTACCCAAGAGTTGCTGTTTTGTGGGCACATGCAACTTGAAAGACAAGTGATTTCTATACTCTTTCAATAGGCTGCTGGGAAATATCTGGCAGACCATTATTAAAAAACAGAAGGCCAGATCACAACTTAAAATCATGAGAAAAAGTGATCCAATTCCTATAGCAGTCATTGTAATGTGGTATTTCCATGATAAGTAATAGAAATGGGCAATGTTTGCTGAAATGGGTAATGGAGTCCTTGGCTTTCTTCCAAGCAATTCTCTCTTTTATTTAATCCCACCTTTATTATTTCTGTAAATAACTCAAACCTCTGAGGTGAATTGGGCCAAGTATGTATGACTGGCCCATGGCCACCCTGTGGCCTTCATGTCTAAGGTGGGACTAGCACTGCTTTCCTGATTTCTAATCTGGCGCCTTAACACATTTTTCAAAAGGTTAATGGTGAAACTGTCTCAATCCATAAACATCAGTATTGGCTTTTATCTAGAATGAAGGATGGAAACTGGAAATTATATAGTTCAACTTGCATGGAGAGGGTGTAACCATGGCTAAACTATCTTTTCCTACTCTTTATCTATCAAAAGGCTACATTCTACGAAAGTTAAACCTTCTAAGGTTTGTTCTTCTTCATTTATCTCTGATTTGACAGCCTTCCTATTACTCAATGGGTGGTACTTCATCTAAAGACCTGCACATTGACTGGGAACTGGAGTCCAAATAGACAAGTACAATTCTGTAGTTATACACTATCAAACTACATCGTAAATCTAGAACAGAGCTGCAGAGGCTCTAAGTATCTCTAACTCAGTGTAAATCAGCCTCACAAAAAGTAGAATCTGGAGCTGGAATAAATTATGCTGATTTCATCAAACTTTCCATAATTTAATCTTTTCTTAGTAGTCTCAAGAGTGAAGGAGACACTGGAAATTCTGTCATGCTTTGAGAGCTATCTTGGCACAACCCTGACAAGGCCAATAAGGAGCAAAAGACAGCTTTGTACATTCTACAAATCAAGAGTATGGAACCTGATTACTGCCTAATCTTAAAAGCTCTTTATAAGTAATTAGTTTGAGTCTCTGGCAATAGAAATGAATAGGGGTAGGGGAGGGCAAAGGGAAGGCAAAAAAAACAAAGGTATCAGAAAGAATAGAACAAATTTTGTATTCCTCAGGTTTCATCCTAAAAGCTTAAATTCCATCCATCATTGACATAGCGTGTTACAAATTAGCTCCAAGGAAATGCCTTTCCTTCTGTAAGTGAAATCCATGTTCAGAAACTCCATTTTCTTTTAAATATGGTGATTCTGAGCAGGATCAATTCGGCTTCTAAATATAATGCTCCATACCTTTAGTGGGCAATTGAAGAATATACACACGGGAATAACAAGACCCCACTACATTTTTAAGTTTGAAATCTTCAATTATTTGAGTCAGAGCTGATTCCAGAAGCTGACAAGCTGACCCAAAATTATGGCTTGATGTTAAAAAAACTGAAACGTTTCTTCCACTCTATTCTACAGCATTTACCTCACCGGGACATTTTTTTTCTTGAAAAATGGGAATCTAGAGCCTGGGACCAAAGGAGTTTGTGCTGCTGTATCTTGATTGAAATTCAAAGGCTAAGCATACCCATTCATATAACAAAATAGAAATCATCATTGCTGCCATGGGTTAATTCAGAGCTATAAACTGATCATCCCCACCAAGCCCCATTCTGCCCTGCAAATCCTGTTGATCTGTAGTACGCTGCCTCTGCCTTTCCTCAAGGTGATTTTATATAGTAAAGAAGAATTGTTTACTGTAAACAGCAACGCAACAAAATTCAGCTGGGCGGTAGGCTATCTGCCCACCTTCTGTATGCTCCTGTTGCTTACGGCTGCTGATGTAATAGTCTCAACCACTGTGTTTCACTAGGACATTTGGCAAAGTCCATTCAAAGAAAAACACGGAGGCCACGACGGTAGCAAGGTGGAGGCAAATCAGGCCCTATGGGAAACAGGGGCACTGAAGGTGAAGAGGGACTTATTGGGCCAGAATTCTGCTACTATAGGACAAGAGGCAAAAATGAGCATCAGGTTCACATCCACAGATTTATCTCAAGGTTGGGGAAAAAAAAATCTTTAAGACAAAACAATGCAACATATTTACATGATTCCTTAAGTGCACACACTTGTCCCACTGGATTCAGCCATTCATCCAAGGTGCTTTCTTCATTCTCAAGGAAACCAAGTAGATGTGGAGTGGGATAAAGGACAGGGACTCTTGACTCAGCAGCATGCCCTTCCTGCTCCCTAGATGAGATGCCATCTAGAAAAACCTGCTACCGCACGACGAGACAAGAAACACAGAGCTTGGAGGGGCCAATACAGTCGTCATGGCAGAAGGCCCCGCAGCCCTTGCACACAATCATGGCTTTCAAGCGACAGTAGCACTTTGAGGGCAAGTCCTCCAAGCCACCATCTTCTGCAAAAGCCTGGCCACGGAGAGACTGTCCGTGGCTACCAGTATTGGCTGAGTGGCTAGCAGGGATAGCTGTTACAGTTACAGAGAAGGACACTACATCCCCCATGCGGCTGGGGTCTGACAGTCCGGTCAGGAGAGTATCCTGATGCATGTCTGGAGAAGTGGAAACATTAATCGTGCCACTGTAGCCTGGTCCAATAAGTTGCGCAGGAGTAGGGTTTCCAAAGAGCTGAGAGGGTGAGGGTGAGAGCAGCAGGGGCCGCTGTAGGGTAACATTTGCTGGAGCACGAGTCTGAAGTTCCCCACTGCAAGATCTCCTTTCTCCTCTAGTTGTCTGAGCCACTTGGGCAGCCTGAATAAAATCTTTTGCTGAGTTGCTTTCAGCATAGTCTTCACCTGCTGGGAATAAGCAAATGTTTCTATCCTTGTGGCTTATTGCTGCCTGCTCCAGTTTTACCTTTGAAGCTGCCTGCCTTCCTCCTCCTCTTCCTGGAGCCAGAGATTCCTCTTTAACCTTGAGATGTGCTGTTGCATGTTCAGTCACACTGCCATCTGTGTCCCCTTCACCACCGCTAATGTTACTGTCCTCTCTAGATGTATGCTTCTGTTCCTCTAATTTCTTTGGGGGCTTGTCTGAGCATAGGTGGCTCTCTGGGGGCTGGGCAAGGTTTCTTCTTAGGTTCTCTGGGCAGCGTCCATAGGTAGAAACATTCAGGAGGTAATGGCCAGACATGGCAGGCTTGAATGTCCTTTTCCCTATGAATCCCAGTGTGAAACTTTGGCTGGCGGAGCTGCTCTCTACTGGGAAATGTGGGGGGAGGAGGGGAAGACGTTGAGGGGGAGAAGGAGCAGCGGGGAGGCTCTGCACAGGGACTTTCTGCACGACAGTCTGGAGAATATGTTCTTGGGCACTCTTGCCTAAAGTTCCCTGGCTACTGTGGAGGTCTGTAGGTTTGCTCCACAAGTCCTGCCCTGATGAAGAGGATAAGGGTGGGGGATCTGGGGATTGTCCACAGCGACTAAGGCTTGACTTCCCACCTGCTGGGAAAGTGATGTGCAGCTGTCCTTCCCCTTCCCTTGGAGGGCCAGGCCTGGAAACAATTGTGGTTGCTTTGCCTTCCTTCACAGGCAGTGCAACTGTCTTAATCTCAACTCTTGTCAGAGGCCTTGGGAGGATCTGCTCCATTGGGACTTCTTTACCTTGCAGCAGCTGAGTCACCAGAGGATTATTAGCAGGTATACTGGAGCTGACCTTTACTGCAGAGGTACTTCCACTTGAACCTGAGGAGCTTGGGGGGATTTTAGGGCTATGGGCTACCAACAAAGTATTACAGGAAGGAGAAGGTAAAGTGGACATGGTCAGAGTGCCACGTGGAGAAGAAAGGGTAGGGGGTGCCTTGAAGGATCCAGCCAACGTAGGAGATACAGAAAGCAAGGCCCTGGCTTTGTCTTCGGGAACACCTGTGCTGGGGGTAGAAGCTGTTTTTGATATACTTTTGCAGCTCACTCCAGGCTCAAAGCCACAGGATGTTCTTGTAACCTGGTTCAGAGCAAGAGGGTTATTTCTAAGTTTCTCCATCACGGAAGCAAGATCAGCTGTTGAGCCTGAAGAAGCTGTGGCATCCTGAGTGACAGGCACAGTCAAAAGGCTGGGATTTGTACAGTTGACACTCCCTATCGCTGGTTGCGAGATCGACGCCCTCTCCCCCTCCGGGTTGCTGCTTGCAGTTCTGGATTGTGCCGGGGGAGCCGGCTGTAGTTGTGCTCTAGCAGCACTGCTTGTAGCTGCTGGTTCTGGAGCTGGGGAGTCTGCTGGGGAGAAAGGGGCTGGGCAAGAGAGGAAAACCCTGTTTGGACTTGTCCTGCTTCCAGAGCCTGCCATGTCCAATGTAGCTCCATGAGGCCTCCCTGAGAGTGGACTGCTCTTGTCCTCTCCTTTCCCCCCTCCTGGCCCTGGGCCTGGGATGGCTTCCACAATGGAGGCAGAAGTAGCAGCAATGGAGGCTGCTGCGGCGGCTTCGGCTGCAGCAGCTGCTCGCTGGGCCCTGGCCATTCTAGCCCTGGCTTTGACGTCGGCCAAAGTCCTGGCCCCTGTTCTCCTGATGATTGGGAAGGGGGGCCTGGGAGAGACCTGGCTAGCAGACAGTAATGCTGGAGATCCTTGGATTCTGGAGACGTGGATCTGGAAAAGAGGAAAATGCATCAATAAACTGGAAGGTAAAGCACCTCTCACTCATGTTTTTTTTATTTTGGAACAAAGCAAGAGACTCAAGGCAAAATGGGTCTGCTGAGTTCCAAGGAAAACACTCACCATCTTGTTGGCAGACACATCAAGTTGAATACATTGAATACATTCTGCCCACCTATTCTTTCAAGAGGCTGCTAAACTGAATAGTAAATGCCTTCTTCTGAAAAAAAGGTAGTACAGTAGCCAAAAATTAAGACTACTAATTCATCAATTTTAGTGCTGATAATTTCCTGGTATTTAGTTTGTTTGTTTGTTTGTTTGTTCCCTCCCTCCCTCCTTCTTTCTTTGTATATGAAAGAAATTACACAGAGAATCCCTGAAGCAAATGAAGCAACTCAAATGGCTTGGCTTAAGAACAAGATCTACATGCCTTCCTCTTCATCCACAGGATCCCTCTTAAAGTGAGATTATCAGTGGTGAAAGTTAGGATGTCATTCAAACACTCTGGGCCTGAATCTTCCTGATCAGAACTGCCCAAACTGAGCTCAACTCACTCTCATTTGCTTGCAAACATTCAGCCAGACAGCAAACTGCAGTGACAGGTGTTCTTTCGCTTTCAAAATAGAAATGTAGAACAAGCAGGGATTGCAACAAAGGACTGTATCAGCCTACAGAAGTCATAACAGAATGAGCTTAACAGATATGGTTCCTTTACCCTGAGAGGAGGGACTTTTGGTGTAGGCGCGATGGGAAAGCACTGCAGTGGGGCCTGAAAAGGTGGCCTGGTGGAGCACTTTTCCGTCACATGGAGCTGTTTTTCAGGTGTCATCAGTGCCTCTTCAGGAATCTCTGATTTTCTCTTGAAAGCCCGGCTTCCAGTGTCCATTTGTTCTGTGCAAGTGGCAGGAGCCTCCTTTGCAGAAATCTCCTGAGATTTTACTTCTGGGCTTGGTTTAGTGCCAGCAATGGCTGCATTCTTTGGTTTGCTTGGATTTTGTCTCACCACAGACTCCAGGCAAGCAGGCTGTGGTGTCACCTCTTCTAGTTCCTCAATTCTCTTGCAAATCTTCTGAGGAATCTGGCTGCTACTTTGGAAGGAGGCACTATTGCCAGAAGAATGTACAAGTTCTTCTGGCTTAAAGATCTTGGGCTGCTCAATCTCCTCTCCTTTAGTGGCTGCTGCTACAGCTGGGAGAACCTGTACCTTTGGACCCACCAGAGAATTGGTCTGTTCTTTGTCAGGTACTGCTTTATGGACTACTATGGATTTCTGCAACTGAGGTGCTAGATTCCCAGTCTGTGCTTGATTCTGAACAGTAGGAATACAAGCTGTCAGTTGTTTGGACTCTTCAAGGCTTAGCCCAGAACTAGAAGACAGAAAGAGAAAACAGAGACACTGGTAAGATACAAGGCAATTCTTTCCTTCTCAACAAGCAGAGAGTGTCATTCAATGAGGAAATATTTTGAAGTATTCAAGTCTTGAAGCCTGTCAGAATAGGAATAGGTTGGTTCTTGTTATATATGTACCTTGGCCAAATAAATACCTAATAGGTACATTTACACAGCACACTAAGCTTCATTTATGTTAATCTTGGCTAGTTTTTGTGTTGTGGGTTAATATGTTGTTGGGATGACTTATGAAACCCAGGGAATGGGTAAAAACAATTACTAGGTTAGGAATGAATAGATACAGAGTGACAGAAGGAGAAAACAAATCAGCATAATGGAAAATCTCAATTGATTGTCAAGGGAAGGGATATTTTTCTTCATTATGAAAAAGCAGTAACTGAGGAGGACCAAAGCTGACATAGTAGATTAAAGGAGAAGTGACTAATTGTGGTCTTAAGGCAAACAGTGGAGACCTCTTCCTTCCTTCTTCCCTCTCTCTGAAGCTGAAATGGCAGGAAGAGCTCCAATCCTGGGAACCATGTACCTTACAAAAACAATACAGCAGAGATCTGCATTGCACTAGCCAATAGACAATTCTGTGAACAGAGAACTTCCAGTTTTAGTATATTCTCAGCTATGGACCTTCTGCTCAGGAGACTGCTTTTTCAAACCCTCAACTGAAATATTAGGCTCCTTTCCAAAATTATTTAAAATATTTCTAGAATCAAATATTTAAAATGCTTTTTGAGTATTTGGGTAATTCATTTCTGAATGGTGCAATACAAAATAAAGCATTCCTCCAAAGCAGCCTTTGGTGCAGTGGTATAGTTCAAAGTCCAGGCCCACATACCATCAGCTCAAAAGTCTCAGAAAGAAAAGAAAAAGTCATGTTGATCAGGCAGGGCAGGTTAAATCCTTACCTCTGACCATAATAGCTCTCAAAGAAGCGCTCTTTCCAAAGTTCCACTTTCTTCTCCTTTTCTAATTCCTGCCGTAGTCTTAGCTGCATCTCTGGAGTGAACTCGCCTGCCACACACAGAGTGGAAGGAAAGAAGTTAGCAAGATACATAAATGTCTGCCTTTTCTTTGCTGCACTGACTTTCCTGAACATGTCACAAATCTTTTCAAAAGTCACCAATATTCATACCTTAGAAATGGTAAAGGAGGTTGTTTTTATTTCATTAATAGCTCTGGCTCTCGTGCTTCTTTGCTCAAGTAATTCTTTCAGTAAAAATCTGTTCATTCTCACGAACCCCTCTGAAACATCCTCAGAAACCTACAGACCTGTCTCTGGAGGTCCTCACCTTCCGATAGTCGCTCCTTCCATCCTTGCGCAGCAGAATTAAAGAATTCGTTGTTGAGGGCAGAACTGCTAAGCTTCATCAAGCCATCCATTCCAATCTGAAAGATAAATGGGTAGGATGAATTTTAAAAAATGCTGCCAAGTACTTAACTTTCCTCAGGAATTCATGAAACCAGGCAGATAAAGTGATGGGTTAATCTTAAAGGTAAAGGTTCCCCTTGCACATATGTGCTAGTCGTTCCCGACTCTAGGGGGCGGTGCTCATCTCCGTTTCAAAGCCGAAGAGCCAGCG
>JANHFK010002375.1:348588-359182 GCA_036250565.1 Sibynophis collaris | reverse complement strand
AACACAAACTGTAAACCGCCCCGAGTCCCACAAGGGAGAGGGGCGGTCTAGAAATATGAATAAATAAAAAAAATAAAAAATAAATATAATTTCCATAATTCCAAGAGATCCAGTAGAATCATATTCCCCTATCATCCATAAAACTATAAGAAGGCAGAACTAAGGTTCTGAAGTTGTCTACTAATTACTGAAATTTGGGCAGTAGACTAGCCAATCACAGAGCCACTTGGCTTTAGTTTTTCCCCATTACACTGAATTAGTTATTTATTTAAAAAGTTCTATGTTGCTGCAAATTGTTGACTGGCTGCTTACAAAACCTCAATATTTTAAGTAAGCTTATTACAAGTATATGACATAGTACATACACACACACACACACACACACACACCACCACCAAAACAAACAGAACCCCAATAATTTCAATCACACACCTCCACTAATTCCTTGATCATTTCTTTGGAAGAACATTCAGTCTTCCTTTCCTTCTCCACAGGTCCCTTTAAAGAGCAAGATCTTTAGAATAATAATCAAATAATTATCCAGAATAGTAACAGAAGAATTCAGCTCTAGGGGTAAGCTGCTCCAAAGAACAGGAGGCATTACCAAGAAGACCCATCCCCATCTCCTTGGATCTCATTGGATGGACAGATTCCACATGGAAAAGATAGTTATCACATATCAAAGGTGACCTTGGCTTGTACTTTGGAAGTCACCTGGCAACAAGTCCAGCTCCCATCACTTCTGTTCCAGACACATGGTTAGGGTAAACAACCACCACTGATTTTTCAACATTTGCATATCAGAAACAAATTAATATTCATTGAGTACTGGAAGTGTTTATGTAGGTAACTGAAAAAGTCAGTGATGGACATTAGGTCTATGTAAAGCTTTAAATCTGTGCAGTGTGCAAAAGTGTGCAGACACTTAAAGAAGCAATTACTGATAGACAGTAACTGTCATCTAATGCTAGTGAAGCTATTTGATTGTGATGTCACCCAGTAGGATAATGAAGCATCTCCAAGCAAACAACCAATTCAGAGAGCGCCAAGGATTTTGCTCTTGACCTTCCGAACTAGTACCTGAAGGAGGACTAACAAATGGAGACTCAATCAAGATTAAACTATCTCCTAGAGAAGAACAGTTATGGAATAGGTAAAACTGTTATCAGTTCTTGCCTGTGGAATTATTACATCAATTTTGTATGTTTGTAAAAGTACAACCTACACATCCTAATAAAACGAATGTTCATTTGGTGTAAAATTACTGAGTGCTTTTCTTAAAAGGCTTTTATTTCAGAGATCAGTACCACCCTATTGAAAGCTATAAATGCACTATGTCCACAGATGTTTGTTATTTCAACCAGATGACTGACCTCCACAAACCTCGACTATCGTTCCAAAGTATCTTATTTTCTATAGCACTTTCACCTATAAGAGCCGAGTGGCACAGTGATTAGAGTGCAGTATTGCAGGCTACTTCAGCTGACTGCTAGCTGCAGTTCAGCAGATTGAATCTCACTGGCTCAAGGTTGACTCCGCCCTCCATCCTTCCTAGGTGGGTAAAATGAGGACCCAGATTGTTCGGGGGCAATATGTTAACTCTGTAAACCGCTTAGAGAAGGCTGTAAAAGCACTATGAAGCAGTATATAAGTCTAAGTGCTATTGCTATTGCTATAAGCATTTTACAAACGGATGAGAATCAATTACTGAAAGTTTCTATATTGTCCTTGGCTCTTAGTGCAGAACACTCTAGCGACTCATCTGAAACACCGATACAAATCTCAGAGTATAGTTCAGACTCATCATTTGGCTACCCAGTTCAAATACATTGCAACTGATCATATTCCAATTTCTGTAGCATCTATTCAACAATTAACTCTTCATATTTTCTGGTTTGGATTGCACTAGTTTTCCAACCTTTCAGCTGACCCAGGATCTTCTGGCTGCAAAACAGGCTCTAAAGCATTTGACTGCCTAGATTCAGAGTTGTAGCACCATTAAAACAAATAGCAATTGTAGTGATCAAAAGCCTTTCTACTAGATTAGTGAAATTTGGAAAACTCTAATTGATCAACTGTTGACTGACCACAGCCCATATCAGTAACCGACTCAGAAAAATAATCCACATTTGCATTCTCTCTCTTCTCTAATGTTTAGTTAGCCTGAAGTTGTACAGAGAGTTGCTGGCTCTAGTAAAGGCCAGCTCTTTAATTAAACAACCATAAGTTTTGCCTGGAATCATAAAGAAACCTCCTGTTCCTTCCAATATGAACATTAACTGCAACATATTGTGGGAAAAATCATCTAAGTTCACTTCAAGATAGGGAAACGTAGTCTTACCTTGCAAAGGAATCTCATTTGTGGACATGGTTACAGCACCCAGAAAAATTTATAATCTGGATTTGTACCTGCTGTGGGGTCTTGCAGGAACACACACACACAAAGAAAGAAATTGTAACTTTAGCTATTAAACCCCCTCTTCCTCACGATAGGATAGGCCTAAAAATACGGCTCTTGCCTATGTTGTATCAATTTTTTGCCTTTGCTGTTTCAGTCAACTTTATTTTTGTACATATAAGGAAGTACATTGCTGATATGATCTGAAAGGACTTCCTGTTTTGTACATATATACATAACGATGATGATGCATTAAGCTAAATTGCAAAGCTCAACAAAGCCAGTCCTCTTCCCTCAAAGGATACAAAATTTAAAGTGTAGATACTCTAGTTCCACTTCTTCCCAGTCAAAAAATAAAGTATTTGAAAGACTGTCCAAGTCTGTCAGGCATTGGCCTTTTAGGTTTGCTTCTTGAGCTCTGCTCAAGCACTTACAATTATGCAAGATTTTAACTGCATCCAATCACAGACATCCACAAATTTAAGAGCTGTACTACACCTTAAAAAACAAAAAGGGGATGTAATAGTTGTAATAGTTCTAAAAGAGCAAAATAACTTTCAAGATTATTTTTGTAACAACTCAAGCAAGTGAAGTCAGAGTATTTTTCTTTTGAGTTTTTGAAAGGAATAAGGGGACAAATTCAGCCATTCCTTTTGCCAAACTGTATTTTTTACTATGCGAAGCCAATTTTACTATAGTTTTTGAATTATCAAACCAATATTTGAGAAATCGCAGTGACTTATACTGGTTTTGCACCAAATGCAGATATTCAGAGGATACATTAGGAGATGTACTTTGAGTTTCTTCAAACATTTTGTGTAATTTTTCTAACATTAAGAACAACATGAGTAAGGGCTACTATGAACATAATTCTATGAAGCTCACATACATCATTTTTTCTACTTTTAAATGCCTTTATCAGTAATAGAAAGGGAAATAAATCTGCCTTTACTTTTTCCCTAGAATTTGTCATTTAACAGGACTTCTTGTCAACTTGCTACTGGACTGAAAGATCCAGCTTCTAAAGAAACTCAAAAGAGCAGCCAGTTTTCTTCAGGTCTTTGTAACATCTTCTTATGGATATTTGCAAACAATGAGATATGCTTTTGGAAATTTAGTTTCAATTGTAACCTGCCAAAACCCTAATATGTCTGTTCAAAGATAGCTGCTTCTAGATTTCAATTTCCTTCCCATAAGGTTATAAGAGACCACCTCTGTTTTATTGCAAAGAAAGCTATATGGATATATCCATGAAGTCGCCAGAGACAAATTTGACTCAAAGGAAATTTTACTATCATGTATTTGTAGACTTTAAATAATATTATATTGTCATGCAAGTCCTTACCTAGCACTTTGTTTGAAATTATTCATATTGACTTTATTTGCTTATACACTATTGAATCTCACAATTCATGGCAATTGAAAGTAGCATTAAAAATAAAAGAATGCAATTAAAACACTGAAAGTGCAATTACGTACTTAAAATTGGTAATAAATAGTTTTGAAAATGCTGGTGCCAGCCCATCAAATGCACTGCAGAAAAGGTCTGTCTTGGGAGTTTTAGAAAAATGTACCAGACTTGGTACAAACTGGACTATTCTGTGTTACACAGAAATATCCAGGGTCATCTCTCCTATATGGGGAACATTTAGCATCCCCAACTGGGATGAACATACCTAAAAAGTAATAGTTCTTTCTGGAGAAGGTGATCCCACAAGTATCTTCTCTTGCAGCCACTACTTTGAGTAGTATCTGTAATTCTATTGAAAGCCAATGCTTAATGTTATACAGCTGCTGCAGGTCTCACTTGCCAGCATGTGGATACTTGCATTTGTACTAGCTGCAGTTTCTGGTTAGTCTTCAAAGGAAGCCCCATGTACACCATGCTCCAGCAGTGCATCCTGTGATGAGGAAAACATGGGTTATTGTTGCTAGGGCTCCTGCTCCAGGAATGGCTGCAGCTGGCCTATCAGTTGAAGTTGTGCAAAGGTCACAGTCTCTGCCTGCAAATTTGACAAGAGGACATACAACTCACAAAACTACTCTTTCAGTGGGGATGGAACACCACTCATGGTTAAAACCAGAGCAAACATTGTTTTTAGACAAATAGTTCATCCAGCTTGTTTCTTCCATCCAGGTTATCAGAACCTCCCAGCACTGGGTCAAGAATTATTTTGCACCTTTGGCTTTGTCCAAGAAGACACAGTTTGGTATCAATGCCATATTTATTCTGCATCTTTTTGTATACATGTTAAACATATGAATTAGACAGAGCACACTTCAGTTCAACTTCTTGCACTACTGCTTCCAGTAGTGTCTATTTAGGAAGGAGGAACCACTGTAAAACATGTATCAAACTCTCACAGCTCATCCAAAAGGATATCATAATTAATGCTACAAAATGCCACTTAAGAGGACAATAAAGATGGGACACTCTCTATCCATGTTATGAGATAATCCGCTAAAGTCATCTATCCATTTCCGTTCTATTTAGGGCCTGAAAAGGGCCCATAATACACTTCATCTAGTGCACTTATAATTCAAGCCACAGCTATCCCTAAGAAGGAAAGATCCAAGGAAGGCGTCTTCAGATGAAAGGCACATCAATTCCTACTTGAAGGCATCTAGTACATCTTCCCCTAAGAAAGCACTGACTACTTCTTAGATCCAGTTGAAGGAGCGAAGGATAGATAATAAGCCATAAGTGTTGGAGCTCATAATTTCTGATTTCATCAGAAATCTACAAACTGAAACAAATCCCAGATAACATTATAAGATGTTCCAGTTATCATTTCACACTCTGCCTGGGAAGTCAAAACTTTAGCAACTTTGAGTAGATTCATTAGGAAACTGTTGTGAAAATGTATCACAGTGGTCAGTATTATTTGCTATATCAATATTACACTGCTCATCAGGAATTCATAATTGAAACAACTCAAGAGAATTTTGTTTATTTTTATTATCCTGTAATCCCTTTTATCAGAATGGAATAGAGGCGACTGAATGGAGCTGAGTGTTTGCTGGCCAGATGCCCTTCCTGACACCTATGCGGAGTTCACAACAGATATTTTTTCTTGGTGCCGTGATAGAGAAATATCTTTTGCTGCCTAGGATTGAACTCTCAAGCTTACGAATGGGAGGCAAGCATCTTCACCTCTAGGCCACCGCACCGCTCTAAACAACCCAAGAGAGTAAAGACCTTTTATCATGGACAAAATAAGGGATCTGACTTTTTATTCAGACTACTGTTCTTGAGGCTCACTTAGCCTATGTCCAAATAGTAAATTTATTTATTAAGAAATTTTATATAGCTGCCCAACTCACACACAATTAATCTGGGCGGCATATAGAATTAAAACTCTACAATTAAAACACTTTAACCCCCACTCCATCCCCATCCTTCTGCTACTATGAATAGGGCAACATACTCAACGTTTTTGGCTAGAAGGCATATTTAATAGCAGCTTTGCTGTTTAGGGTTATGAACTGACAGGTTTAGACTGCTATCATTTAGAAAATGCTGATATACAGTTATAAGCTATCTTCTCAAAAGCAAGCAGTAACTTGCCATAGAAGTTTGCTCCTGGAATGGAATGTGATTCTCAGGAACCTAAAGGTCATATTGTCTTTAGTGAATATATTGGAAATTCCACAGAATCAAAGAATGAAGTATCTTACTTTTCTATCCTCTCTATTCATCTATTAATTCTTCATGTAAAAATCCAATATAGTAGAAGGGTTGTGAGCCATGAGTTTAACAGCTTTCTAGATACTCTTGCATTGCATGAGGAAGGCCAGATGTAAAATTCCATACAATATCCCTAAAAGAACACTGAAGTGTGACTATATGTAAAAAATCAGGGCAATTGTGAACATCTCAATAATCCAATTATCAAGAGTGATTGTAAACTTCTTTTCACACCATGCATTGAAGTGGAGGCTATATAGTGGAGGTCCAAATCTATCCAACAACATTTTAAATATGTATCAAGGGGCATAAAAATGTTTCCCGAGTTATTATGTTTTATTGCATTGTATGATGATCCATAAGTATACTGTATTTCTTGCATTTGGGTGCTACTGAAAGAATTACACCAAACTTTATAAGATACTCCAGCTAAACAATAACTGCCATTATTGATCTGCATAGCTTAGCAGTTCTGCAACTGAAGCTATAGTGTTTGGAATATTGAACACGATCAGTGTGACTATATTGGATCCAGCATATTCCTTCATGCAGTTTCCATCTACCTCCAAGTTATAAACGGTAAAATGGTTTCCTTGACAACTGCAAGCTCTTTGGGTTCAGGGAAGACAAACTATCAAGTATACTCTTATTGAGAAAATAAATAATTTTGAGACCTTTTTGGCACATGTTGAAAGAAATCCCATTCTAATAAAAGAGCACTTGGCACATTAATTTTATTACTAAGCCTCAAAACAGTTAGCAATCTGTGACTGAAGCAAGACTCAATAAAGCAATCCTCTCTAGAGCCAAATGCTTACTTGAAAGTCATGTACTCTGCTGATACTTCTTCCTGAATTAATTACATCCCCTTTGAACTTTCAACAATCTTCAGTTAAAATATCAGAATAGGACTGAGATGAAACCACGATGTTTAAAATACTCCAGTGTAGCAGTATAAACGAAAGAAATTTGCTCAATAGGTTCTTTATATAAGTCTTTTATGTAGAAAAGTTAATGAAACAAGACAGTAATCAGTAACTTGATTTTATACCTTCTGCAAATCCAAGCTTCTCTACATAACAAAATGCCTTTTGCACAATTTTTTAGAATTTCAACGCATTTCCCTTTTGTCTCACCTTTGGCCCTGTGGTTACAACTCAGAGGAGCTAAAGTTCAGCCACATTTAGGGAATAAATATTGTCTATTATTGTATTAAGCGAGAGAAAGAAGGTGTGGTTTAAGGCAAATTACCGTAACTTTGATCTTCAACATGTGTTTTTTTTTAAATCAGTGCAAAAAAGAACAATTACTCTGGATTGCAATTAATGCTGAAGTACAGTAGCACTGGAGGACCAATGCAGGAAAAATTGTTGCCTACTTACTAGAGGGAAAACTGCACGTGCTTCCCCCCCTCTGTTTTTACCAAAGGTGGCACAAGATTGGATGAAGAATTTTGAGCGGCATCATTTTTTCTTAAAAGACAGCTCTTAACTCAGTGTATGAACAATATGAGTGACTGAATATTTGATGAACAGAACTTAACAGTTATATATACCAAGTACAAATGTATTAGACTCAAGTCCGGAGATGATACAACAAAAATCAATTGAGATCAATCCTTTATTTGCTTACACCTAATGGACAGCATGTTACCAAATTAAACTATAATTTTCTAACCTACTAGATAGATCTTGAGAGATTCTAGGTAGGATGTGGCTACCCTGAACCTTTCCCCCATCCCCCATCCATCTTGCGACTGCATAGTCCAGTGATGGCTAACCTTTTGGCCGTCATGTGCCAAAAGCAGCGGGAGCAGAGGGGATTGCATGAGCGCATGCCCATACCCATAATTTAATGCGCCCCACCGCATGCGCACACAACCCCCGCATTCCCTCTGGTTTTGGCACGTGATGACAAGGTGGGGCCGGTAGGCCCATTTTTCACCCTCCCCAGACTACAGAGACTTTATAGGAGCCTGAGGACGACAAAAACGGCCTTCCTCACCCACCTGGAGGCCCTCCAGAGGCCAGAAACAGCCTGTTTCCCGAATTCCGGTGGGCCCATGCATGCACACTGCAGCTGAGCTGAGGCAACACTCGTGTGCCCACTGATATGGCTCCGTGTGCCATCTGTGGCACGCATGCCATAGGTTCGTCATCACGGCATAGTCTCTTAATCTAGGCCTCTCTCTGAGAAAGTTCTGTGTTGCCAAAACTCTCCCCCACTGCTTCTCCATCCCAAATGTTACTGTATATTTCTCCTTTTTTTGAGAGAATCCTGATGGAGGAGTGCTGAGAATATGTATTAAGATTTTGTCACTAAGTTGGACAATAATTATTTATCTTGTATTGCAACCTTCCTCAAGTTTTTGCGATTAACTTCTCAGCTTAGAGATACATACAAGAGACGAAGCTGTTGCAAAGCTACTGACATTCAGAACCCACTGTGGGATCAAATGGTTCCTTTGAAGCTGCTCTTTGTATGTGGTGCTGCATATATCTATAGGATATACAGGTAGTCCTTGACTTGTTTGTTCAAAGTTACAATGGAAAAAGTGACACAATCTGTACTCACACTTATGGTAATTGCATCACCCCCAGGGTCACATGATCATAACAGGGGCATTTGGCAACCAGTTTGCATTCACAACTGGTTGCAATATCTTGCGGTCACAAGATTGCAATATGCTACCTTTCTTGCCATGGTTGGGGAAGCCCACTGGGGAAAGCTGGATTTGCCTAATGACCACATGATTTGCTTAAAAACCACAATTCGCTTCAGAAACATGATAATTTCCTTAACAATTACAATAAAAATTATAAAGTTGGGTATGACTTGACATACAAGTACAATTATTTACGACAGGACAGAAATTCCAGTCTCAATGGTGGTTGTAAGTTAAGGACTGCTTGTAAAAACACCTTAGAGCCATACATGCCACAGAGTACAATGTACAATATACAGTATTCTTGATATACAGCCCACCAGTAGCTTATCATCGTTCTGACAAAAGAGACAATCTTGTTTGTTGATATTGCCTGAAAGGCAGGTTAAATTAAAATTTAAAAAATAGTGCTAGAAAGTGACATTCTGTTGTGTCAGCAGGAGAGGGGCTTATTTTAGAAAGGCCTAATATGCATCGAGATGTGGACCAACTCTGTATTTGTCCAATGTCCTGTTATGTGAGATGGGAGGCTATATACTGTAAATTTGTTAAATAAACAAACAATGTTCCTACTCTGAGATCAGTGGGTGGGAATTCCTCTTTCTCATTTTAAAGAGAGGTCAGAATGATACAGAAGGGGACAATTCCTGAATGAAGAAAGCTTAAACTCTGATGTTGATCAATTGTTCTCTCACTTGAATTAGGAAAAAGTAAGTCATCTGAGGCTTTTTAACTACTTTCTAATGATCCATTCTTTAAAATAATTACTAGAGCCACTTCTGATCATAAGTACTAAATATTGATGTTTTGGTTTCCTATTATTTTGGAGGAGAAATACAGAGAGTAATGTAAGTTCCAAAATAGATTTAAAAAAATCAAAATCAAATGCCTTCCCATCTAGGAAACCGCCAAGGCAAATGAATGACACAGACCTCCTTGCTTTGCATTATTGCCTTAATACTACAAAATATGTTATGCTTAACCTCCAGTCCCCAAAACACTGCATTTAATTTTCAGAGGTCTGGTCTACATACAGCCTTTACAATGTCTTTTCTAGTAAACTCATATTTTCCAATAGAAGAGAATCTATGTAGTGGTTTGCACCTTGAGATTTGCAAGATTGATGTCAGCCCTCCCAGATACACCAGACAGGAAATGATTAGATGAGCTAATTCTACTTTATTGTAAGGCTACATTAAGAGAATCTTGCAAGTTTACAAGTTCAGATCTCCCACTGTCACTTTTAACCTGATCAATTAGGGTGGGTCTTTCCTAATTTTTTTCCTCTGACAATTAAGCCACTGGGGGTTCCTCCCTCTCTTGTCAAGTATTTTCTAGGAGCATCTCTTCCCGTCATCCCTCAAGGTCATTACAGGAAGTCAAAAGTCACTGGGGTAAGTCTCTCCACCAGTGGCTACTCACACACACCCCTGTGTACCCTCCCTAACCTATTGCTTCTAGTGCACCCCCTTCACCCTCTCCCTGACCAGCCCTGCATCTCTGATGCATCCTGATAGTCTTGCACACCTTCCCTAATTTGTGCCTTTTGTTCACCGATCTGTGCCTCTTGCACAACCTCTCATACAAATGCACCCTTCCAAATCCATGCCACACCTCTCACACACACATCCCTGACTTTCATGCATCCCCTCATACCCATATGTATCCCTCCTGAACTTCAGGCCTTGCACACATCTCATTGCACCGTTGTACAGCCTCCCCAATCTGTATGCTACTCTCTTATTTATTTATTCAATTTCTATAGCCATTCAACTCACCTAAGTGACACTGGATGGCATAACCCTCACACTCCTGCTGACCCTCCCTCACCTCATGACCCTCT
>JANHFK010002375.1:243983-255466 GCA_036250565.1 Sibynophis collaris | reverse complement strand
TAGAATAACAGAGTTGGAAGGGACCTTGGAGGACTTCTAGTCCAACCCCCTGCTTAGGCAGGAAACCTTACACCTCTTCAGACAAGGAGCACACAGTGTAAAGCCAGGAAGCTAAATTCACAGCTACCCGTATCGTGTTTTTCCCAAAATAAGATCGGGTCTTATTGTGAAGTTTCTTTTGGGCCCCAAAATAAGTGCTAGGACTTATTTTTGGGGAGTGTCTTTTTTTCTCCATGTATGGGACTCCCACTTCTTCTGCTTACTCACAGGGTACCAGTACCACTGCTGCTGCGAGGCAAGGGGGTTGAGCTGCCCCACCCACCCTGCACCGGCTTATCTCAAGTTCCCCACAGCCAGGCCTCCACGCCCCAACACCTGCTTTGCCTCGTGACCGCAGCACCAACACACCACTCAGCTTCTTGCTCCGTTGTAGCTGCGAGCAAGCAGGAGTGGGCTGGCGACCACGTGGGCCCCTGCTGGACATGGTTGTTGGTGCTGCCGCCGCGAGGCAGATGTTGGGACATGAATGGCCTGGCTGTGGGGGCCCTGAGGTAAGCCGGTGCAGGGCATGTGGGGCAGCTCCTCCTCCCCGCATCACCTCGTTGCTGCGACACAAGCAACCAGATGGAATGGGCAACCAGCTGGCTGTGCAGGCCCCTAAATAGGGCTTATTTTGGAGGGTAGGACTTGTATTAGGCATACATGTAAACACATGCTAGGTCTTATTTTCAGGATAGGTCTTATTTTCAGGGAAACAGGGTAGCAGAATTATTGTTGAAAGATGGAGTCCAACGCATGATAACACAAGAGAAAGGCCTGTTGGAAAAAGGATCATTTACTTCTATACAGCAATATTATTATCAGTCTTCATATTTTTCAGCTGATGGAAGGCAATTGGCCACGATTCTGCTAGATGAAAATGGCTTGTGGCCTCTTCCTTTCATGGATAACGATAGCTCAAGATTTCTGCTGCAAAGGTTAAATTCCATTATTTTTTAAAACTAATGGATTAGGAGAGTTTTCAATTTGAAATTGGGTCTAAATCCCATTTCACCAAAAGGATACCATCATACAATTTGTTCCTGGCACTAAAGAGAAACTCACCCTTTCCCATATGTGCAATTAATGTACTCATTGTTCTTGGCCAAATGCATATCATTCTTTCCAAATCAGATAGCTGATTTGACTCCTGAAAGTTCTAGTTTTAAAATAGATATAGAAAAATACACTAAAGAAATAAAGGAGAAGGAAGATTTGAGCAGCCTATTATTCACATGACAAAAGAGCCAAAAAGAATCATTTGCAAACTGGGGAAGGATAGGTTATTCAGGATGAATGTTTCTCCACCATGAGTACTAGCCAAAGGAAAGGGAAAGAGGGAAAAATTAAACATTTTACATCAATAGAAGTGACTGCCTGGTTTCTATTGGAGACTAATACTCAACTGGTTTGTTGAAAGCAATCTAGTTCCCACCCCTTGGAGGACTGTTAAAAAAATGGCAGGAGATAACTACTGCCAGCCTATTGGCAACTGGACTTTTAGTTTGTAGTTTCATATATTATTTTTTCTTCTTTGAATAAAAAATATAATTCTGAAGAAGACAAAATAGCATTAATTTAGACATTGATGTGATGTAATGATTGTGATGAAAAATACAAAACATAAACACTTAGCACTTCTATGGAATGAGGCAATCTACGAGATACAAGTGTAATTGTAACTGAAACAGCATATACACCCATACATGCCACAAAGATGGAAACAAAGAATCTCTAAGAAAATTAGAAGAAGTGAAATTATATAAGTCAAGGTAAGTATGCATATTTTCATTGTTTTTAAAAACTGCTTTCTTGTAATGTAAAAAAAGTGTAAGAAACTACTACCCAGGAAGGATAGAGTGCTATTATGGTACATATTGTTTTATTTTATTTATTTGTTTAAATTTTCCCGTCTTTATGCTCTAATGTGGGTTCTAAAATGGCTGGAAAACATGCATAAATACCATTGCAAAACATAAAACAGATTAAATGCGACTCTGAAATAGAGGAATGTAAATTCGCCCCTTTTAAAATTGCATTTGCTGTCAAAAGGCATTTCAACTTTTTAATTTACTCAAGCAAAAATGTTAATCTGTTTATACGGAGTTCGTGCTCAAAATCAAGAAGACAGAACAAAATCCAGGAGCTTCTCATACACTTGCAGAGTTTTACTGCAAAAGCACTGCGGCTTTTTGGCAACAGATTCATTAAAGAACCAAATGTATTAATTTCCTGGAAATGTTCTACTTTGCAATTTTCTGCTCAAGAAACAACAGAAAAAAGCTGGATGAAAGTAATTGAAGCCTTTGGCTGAAACCCAGGTTTGATTAATGTGGCCACTAGCCAACATGTAAAGGTCTTGTGGATGGCTATTTCTTCTATAACTGCAAGAGAAGAAAAGTATCAGTGCATATCACCAACAAGAGGCCAAAACTGGTTTGTTTTATTTTTCATTGTGTGAAACTAGTCTTTATGAGTACATAGTGGAAGGAATCTGCACCTTGAAAATCTAGCAGTTTTTTTGTGCCCCTTCATAAAAACATATACTATCACATTAAGTAGCATACAAATATAAGATCATTGTTGCTGAAATCATATTTCATAAACAAAATATTTTTAATTTTTTATTTGTGAACTATTTAGAGTGATTGGGAATTGGGCAGTGTATAAAGTTAATAAACAAACACTTGAAAATAAATATTTTTGATATACTTTATTAGAATTTGGTCATTCTCTCTCTTTCTCTCTGTGGGTGTATTTTTATACAGGTCATGATACACAGCTGAGTAAATGTGCAGTAGCTGTAAAAAGGCAAATGACATACCAAAGAATATTTGGAAATATTTGGAAAGACTACCAAAATTAGTAGAATGCTGTATATAGCTTTGGTAGTCACTTTTTTAAAAGGATGGAACAAAACTAGAAACAGTAGAGAATAAGGCAGCCAAAAGAATTAGTACTTTACCAGAAAAGATCATAACATTGGGGACTTTGCAACCTGTAACTTTAGAAAAAGGCAATTTCAGCAAACATAAGCAAGGTATATAACATAACAAGCAAAATCATAAGGATTTTTTTCTCCTCTTAAAATATTAGAAACAAAGGTAATTCAATTAAGCTAATTAGGAGATTTGGAACTGACAAAAGAATTTCTTTTAAAGAGTATATAATTAATCCATGGACAAAACATGGCAATGGCCACTAATTAATATGACTTTTTAGAGGGGGATGGTTTTAGAAAAATTCTTGGAGGAATGTCATAGAAACATAGAATCATAGAGTTGAGGAGGAACACGATGAGTCACGTGGCTAGGACTCTATGTTGATAATCAGCAAGCCCATGTTCAATAACCCGAGTGCTGCTGCATGACAGGGTGAAATGTTGTCATCTTTCTGCTGACCGAGCAGCTCAAAAGTGAGTAATCACGAGTAGATAGATAGGTACCACTTCAGTGGCACATTAATGGGGATATGAAAAGAGTCTGTACTTAGTCATCTCCTGGACTACACTCAACTCAGAAGTGCCTCGATGCTCAACACGAAAGCAGCAGCATAGGGTTGAAGAAAATGTGGAGATCTTCTAGTCTAACCCTCTGCCTAAGGCAGGAGTCTTCATAACATCTCAAGACAAATGGTTGTTCAGTCTTTTCTTTAAAACCTGCAGCGATGGAGACCATCAGGGTTTATTACTCTTGAAGCTTCAGTGTTATCTCTGGACTGGGCAGCATGCCTCTCCCAATACTATTATTGAATTAACAGGACAATATGGCCCCCTCCCTTCTTGCCACCCAGTTGTTTGCTACAAGATGAGCAGCAAATAAGTTCAACAACTAATTAAATAAATTGTGAGGAGGCACCTGAGGAGCTGCTGGAGAAACAAAAATAAATGCCCATTGGTAAGGATCCCTGTTAGCCGTAAATGATGGCAAGGTTCTTAGCTCAGTGTTCCTTTACCCAAAATAGGAGAGATTAATATCTCTTATTTGTGCATAAACAAGGAAAGGTCTCCCACAGATACAAGGTGAAAGGTTGGGAATCACTTTATATATAGTTCAAACATATTGGGTTTAGAATGTGCTCTTTCATTGGTCAGCATCATTTGACTCATCTGTGATGTAGCCTATGTAACGTCTAACATTTCATAGCATCTCTTAACATTCTTAGAATGATCTTGTCAATGCAGAGTTGTATCTTCAGTAGGTGTGGTTCTCACAATAGAATTAGTTTTCAGGTTACTAAAGTTCAAATATTTGGGCAATTCTCATCTTTGGCTGGTCTGAACCGGTTCTTATCAGAATCCACATTCCACTTGGGGAATTTGCTTGTTACTTCAAAGAACTAGAAATATTAATCAAAAGCACAACTTACTGAAAAGAGTTACGCAAAGAAGCCCCCTCTCCTGCTCCCATCATTCTCACTCATCCAGAGGGGGCTCTGTGGTGGTTATTCTCTGTGCCATCTTGTCTGCCCCCCGAGGCAAGGATGCACCCTGCTCTCATAGTCTTCAAATAGCTTATAAAAATCTGATTCTTCTGGGAAGCCTTTGGAGATTGACCATAGAGCCAGTAGTATCAATTCTTGATATTTGGGATTAATGCAATTGTACTATTATTTTATGTAATGTTACTGAGGCAGTGAATAAATCAAACAAACAGATAGATCATACTCCACAGAAAGCCCTTTGAACCAAATAGCCAGATTAGACAGACCTTCAATGTATGTCCTTAACATACTATACAGCTAAGTAACCTTTCACTATGTCAGGAAGCGCTATGGCTCAGCGGATAAACACACTGAGCTTTGCCAGCTGGAAAGCTGACAGCCCAGGTTCAAGACCCGAGCGTTGCTGTTGGGGCAGGACAGTGAGGTCCTGACCTTGCCCCAACTCCTGCCAGCCTAGCTGTTCGAAAGCATTCAAATGTGGGTAGATAAATAGATAGCACTTTGGTGGGAAGCTAACTGCATTCTGTGTGCCTCCGCATATCGTTATGCTGGCCACATGACCATGGAAATGCCTTCTGCCAATTCTGACTCCCTCAGCTAAGAAAAGATGACCACTGCCCCGTAGGACAGGGGAAAGAAATCTTTACCTTTACAACAGGTCAGTTCCCATAGTGGGACTAGACAAATTACTGTACAACCACATTGAAATGATCTTGTGCTCTTAGGAGTACCCTATCATTAACCTTATTTAACACCCACCTGAAACCCCTGGGAAGGTCATCTGTTGATTCAGGGTAAGGGATCACCAAGAGGCATATGCAGTGGTGGGCTCCGAATTTTTTAACAGCTGGTTCTCTGCCCTAATGAGTGGCTGGGTGGGTATGGCCAGCTATATGTCACTTGTGTGGGTGGTACCTGTATGGACAGGCAGGGTTGGGGAGGGACTCCAGGGGTCTCCGGTGAGGGGGGTGGGAGGAAAGAAAGATCCAACCTGTTTGTTTGTGTGTATGCGTGCGCATGCTCGTGTGTGTGTGTGTGTGAGAGAGAGAGAGACTGCGTCAAGCTAGACTGGGAAAGCTGGCTGCGAGAGGAAGAGAAGCTGGGTAAGCTGGACCCAGACGCTTTCCGGGTCCCTTCATCCCAGAAGCAGCAAGCTCGCACTCTCCCCTCCGTGCTAGCCCCCTTCTTCGCACGGGATTGCCCAGCAGCAGAGATGGAGGAGAAGGGGGCAGCGGCAACCGCTAGCATTGAGGGGAGAGTGCCACACAGAAACAGGAGCACACAGAAATGCCGCTACCTTCTCCCTCTCCATCTCTGTTGCTGGGTGATCCAGTGTGAAGAAGAGTGCTAGCAGAGAAGGCAAGAGTGTGAGGCTGCTGCTTCTGGGACAAGGGAACCCAGGACACGTCTGGGTCCGGCTCACCCGGCTTCGCTTCCTCTCACAGGCAGCTTTTTGGGGCCATTTTCAGGCCATTTTCCAGTCCAAAAACGGTCCAAAAACAGCCTGAAAAATGGCTTGTTTATGGGCATTTTTCAGGCCTTCTTTAGTCTGTTTTTCAAGCTGTTTTTGGGCCAATATTGGCCAAAAAAACACCCTGAAAACAACCCAAAAATCAGCCCGAAAATCGGCCTGATTTTTGGGCATTTTGGGGGCTGTTTTCAGGCAGTTTTTGGCTAGAATAATGACCGAAGATAGCCCGAAAAACAGGCAGGGATAGGGCCAGCCTGTGGTCTGAATTGCTGGTTCTCTGAACTGCGCAGAATCGAAACAACCGGGTGGGTGAACTGGTCTGAACCGGCAGCCCACTTCTGGGCATATGATATCAATAGTACATCACTACTTCAAATGAACCAGTCATGCCATGGAGGTTCTGAACCAGTATTTGGAGGTTGTAAGGCTTTGGGTGAGGCAAAACAAATCTAGATTAAATCCTTCCAAGAAACAGCTATTTTTTTGTCAGTAAACAATTCAGCAATTTAACAATAATTGTCCCAGTGATATTGAGGACTGGGCTCATTCTCAGCATTGAAGAGTTGGTTTGTAACCGGAGTCCTCCTGGACTCTTAGTTCTTCCAGGAAATCAGATGAAAGCTGCAGACGAGTGAGTGGATGGGCATTGCCCAGCTACATCCAGTGAATCAATTACTATCATACTTTGACCATAATGACCTAGCAAGTTATTCTTGCCTTGATCACCATCATATTAGAATATAATTACATGCTGCATAAGAGGATGCCTTGGAAGGTGACCCAGAAACTGTCGTCGTATAGAACACAAGAGCAAGATTACTAATAACTTCACCAAAATCCAATCTGTTTACGCTATCAAAGGAGAGAATGTTGGGGGTTTTTTTTCTTTCCCCTCACTCTTTGTGAAGTTCGGGGAATGTGAACCAGGCTATAGACTTTCTGTGGGAGGGCTTTCTGTGAGGCCTACCTCATGCAACATTAATACCAGGAAATATGGGCGGCTCCAAAGTTTTTGGGTTTCAAGAAGGAAGTGAAAGTAATATTATTTGAAAAAGACTCCGGCCTGTATCTTTGTTGAAAGTCTACAATTGCTGAGAACTACTTTTTCAGTTGCTTTAATGTATTACACTTTGAAGTCCCCAAAGGTGCTTTTTCAGAAGGCAACTTGACTTTTTTGGGGGGACATTTTGCTTCTCATCCAAGAAGCTTCTTCAGGTCTGACAGGATAATGAGGAATGGAAGGATTTATATTCCTTGCAGACAGCTGGTCATTTGCATCCTTTATAAATCCTTCCATTCCTCACTATCCTGTCAGAGCTGAAGAAGCTTCTTGGATGAGAAGTTAGACGTCTTCAAAAGAAAAACGAGAAAGTCCAGTTGTCTCCTGAAAAAAACCACCTTTGGGACAACCATGAGCTGGATGGCTGAGAAATCTCCATAGACTTTTACACTTTGAAGTATTGTCTGCCCGAGTGCCTATAGTTTGGGGTGGTCAATAGACGCATGGAATAAAGTAAACTTGAATAACGTGTGCCTTTTGCAGGAGGGGCAAGCCCAGGCAGGCTAAAGTGGAAACCTACTGAGGGAAAATGCAAGTCATTCCTTAAACTCAGGTCAGGTTAAGAGTCTTCTCAAATTCTAAGCACTACCTGAGCCAAAGAAGGGGGAGGGGGAAGGGAAGTGCAGGGCATGGCTCGCACATGTCACAATCCTGCTCTCTGCGCACACTCCATACCGAACCGCTCCCATTCAACGCTATGGCCCCGCCTTTCCGATCCACTCTTCCACCAATCATGGGCCAAGGGAAGAGTTACTAGAGTCCAAATCCCGCCTTCCTGGAAACCTTCATTTTGGGAGCGCAATAACAACAACAGCGACCAAAAAAAAAAAATAACCACCCTTCCTTTTTTCTAAGCTCCGCGAGCTTCCCTGGGCATTTGCGTCACGTCTCTCTACGACGATTGGAGACGTCGCACTCCAATCGTGCGTGGAGCAGCAGTCCGACTCGCGCAGGCGTAGAACGGCCTCCTACGGTGTGTGTGTGTGTGTGTGTAGCAACTCGCCAACTCAGCTGCGCATGCGGAAGGGTTGGCCCTCGGTCCGTTCACATCCTTTGACGTCAGGGAGCAACTTCTTGTCTGCAAGAAAGGGAGCGGCCGCCAAATCAGCGTGCGCGCTCCCGCGCCCTTCCTCATCCTTTGCGTGAGCGTAACCCCGCCCCGCCCGTCCACTGAGTCCCTCGGCCCGGCTGTGCGTGCGTACGGCCTGCTCCCGTCCGGAGCGTGACTGACTAAGGAAACCGAGAAGCGCTCGCCTGAGGAGGGAACCGAGGGGCATGAAGTCGAGCGCCGCCGTCGCTGTTCACCCGTGAGGTAGTTCCACCCGGGAGCCAAGTCCCTACAGCTGCTGCTTGCCCTGCCCGGCCCGCTGTCACCAAGGCAGCCATTTTGTGCCTCCCCTTCCCTCCCTCAGCTTGCCGCCACCGCCGCGGAGCCCGGCCTTGTGCGTGGTAGTACGGAGGGGGTCTCGGAGGGCCCAAGGCGGCGGCGCCTGCTGAGGCAGAGCCTGGCGAGGAAGTGGCGCGCGGCGCGGGGGGGCCCCCATGGCGAAGAAAACCTACGACCTGCTCTTCAAGCTGCTGCTGATCGGCGACTCGGGCGTTGGCAAGACCTGCGTGCTTTTCCGGTTCTCCGATGATGCTTTTAACACCACGTTCATCTCCACCATCGGTGAGCGAGAGTTGGGAGTGCCAAGTATTGCGCCCGCGGCTTTTTTTCTTTTCTTTTTCTTAATGCTCCGACTTTCCTCCAGAGAGCCTCTTTTGTGCTCTTCCTGTGTAATATTTGTATATATTTTTTTCTTCCATCTGGGCTTTCTTTCGGCTTTTTTTTTTCTTTTTCCAGTGGGGATGAAGGCGCGCCTGTAGAAATGTCGGTTCCATTCTCCCACCCACCCCGAAATTATTCTTCCAATGCCGATAAGGGCAAAAGATATGATAGTGAGTTTTGGGTGGTTAGATTGAGGAAGTTTATTTTATGAGGCAACCCCACCCCAAATATCTTGTCCAGGCATCCTTTGTTCCTTCTCTGTCTCATTATACTTTTCAGTTTTGAATCCACCTTTCACCTATTTTTCAGACTACAATCCATTCTGGAATAATCTTTGTTTCTTGGTAATGTAGCTGCTGACTTGATGAATTTTCTTTTTACTTCTATATTGGGCTGATATTTTGCAATCTCTGCCTTCCATAAGAAAAAAAAAGGGTTAGCTGTCATTCCAGCTGCACAGTGGGCAGTGCTTATTCAAATAACCTTTCGAAAAAGAAAGCAAAAATGTTTTTAATATATTATGCTAACTGTAGCACAGTGATCAGTAGCACTCTTTGGTCCTTCTGCTGACATCAGTACTGCATACTCATTTTCTTTCATGTTGTTAGTGGAGTATGGCTTTATACCACTCTACCTAACCAATGCCACATTCATTCCTGGGAGTGACCTCAACATCATCCAAGGTTTTCTATTTCTCCCACACCCCCTAGTGTTGATACTGCTTGTTCATACTAGTTTTCTTAAATATATATCGTCCTTTGTGCCTGATTTCTTTGTTCATATTTGTTACATATATTTAACTGCTACTCTAATTCCCACATGGACATCTAGTTGATCCACGTATACAGATTAATGGCTATTGCCCTACTGTCAGTTTCTGATATTTGGAGGAAAGAAATTCCTCTATGAAAGAGGTGGTAGTGATTTCTGGAAATCTAGAAATGTGTGAAACAGTTTTTGTTTTATTTCAGTGCTGGACTTCAATTGAGATTTCTAAAAGTTTTCATGTCTGGAAATAGATCATTGGTTTATGAAAAACCCCAATTAAAAAAAAATATTGTGACTTAGATTCTCTAACCATTCTGTAAGATTAAATCATTAGTTTTGAATGAAAGCTGTATTCTCCAGCTTTACTACATATCTCTGTTAATGCTGAGGATGCAGAAACCTCTATACAGATACTTTAGATTCTTAAAAGGAATTCAATTGAATCGAACCTATTAAAATTATTCATTGTGCTTTGTATACTTTAATTTAGCAAAATATTCCAAAGATCTCAAATTACAAGTGTAGGTTGGTGGTAACATTTGCTAGTCACTGCTGCAGTTTATCATAGTGCTATTAATGCTGGGGACTTTCAGCTGAATATGAAAGTAAACATTGTAGGACTGTGCAGCTCTTCCAATTCAAAGGCAAAAGGGGGCTTCTGAATTCTTTTAGGGTATGAATATAGGATCTACCTGTAGCTCCTTAAAACAGCCATGCCTTTTCTTATGATTACATGCAGATTGATTGCAGTTAGTCCCAAGAACCCATATTTGGTTCACAGAATTACATAGTATACACAGAGTGGTATGTTTGTGTCCATACATGCTCTTAAGGATTTTTTTCTTTTGAATCCAAAGTATAATATAACCTTATTGTAGAACATTTATATAGACTAGGTCAAAAACTGCTTTATGCATAGTGTTTCTAATTATAAATACTCCTTGAACATCATCTTAGCTATTCTCACTTAAATTCACTGCTAGACATTAACATTGAAGTACAGTATGTAGAATGGCAAATAACCGTATTTATTGGTGACTCTTTTATAATTTTCATTGAGATAGATGAAAGAGCTGACTGAGGAAAGACATTACTTTTATTAGTCACAGAAGTTAATGTTCATTTCTTCAAGTTTGCATTTAGTGAACGGAATTGATTGTTCTGTATGAAAATCTATAGGTTTAGGATGTTTTTCAAAGTTCTAAAGAGAAGCCATCTTAGAGTTGATCCACGTATTATGTATACTGATATGTAAAACTACTGAAGATAATTGCATCTTGATTATAATATGCATGTTCTTGTTAATTTAGATGTAAATTTAAATAATGTAATGGCTTTTGATCTAATAGATTTATTACTAGAAGCTCTCACTGGAAAAATAATCCTTAATGAGATGCATAAAAGTTGGCAGTTTGTTTTTTAGCGTTAACATAGATATTTTACAACTGATTGCTGCTATATAGACAGAACTTTATTGTTTTAGCCATTAAATATAACCTCTAATATTAATCTTTCTAGTTTTGTCTAGTTAAAAATTTAAATTTACTACTTATAGGTAGTCCTTGACCTAAAACCACAATTGGAACTGGAATTTCAATCGTAAGTTATTGACATTGTAAGTCAAGCACCTGGTTTATTTATTTTTTACCATTTTTATAGTGAATCGGTCATTAAACAAATTAATTTTGTTTGCTAGAAACTGGCAAAAAATTCACAAATTGCAGTCATGTGACTACAGGGTGCTGTAGTCATTCATAAATGAAAGCTAGTTGCCAAGTGTCCAAAAAATTGGTAATATGATCATGGGGAAAATAATGTTTTACAAGTCCCAGAAGGGCTTTGTAGGCTGTAATGCACCTTTTCCAAGGCCGTCGTTATTTTGAATGAACAATCAGCCATAAGTTGAGAACTATCTTAGCATCCAAAATTATGAC
>JANHFK010002375.1:193074-206477 GCA_036250565.1 Sibynophis collaris | reverse complement strand
ACACACACACACACACACACACACACACACACACACACACACACACACACACACACACACACACACACACACACACTAAACTTCATTAAAAGATTATATTATTATGCTGTTATGCCTGTAGCCCAGATAGCAAGAGTGTAAAGAGGCAGAGATGCCATGGATACTCATCTCTATCCATTGTATGCCTTTGTTACTCTTCCAGCTGGTGCATTGATGCCCCCATCCCAGTCCACAATTGCTTGTTGCCATATTGCCTTTTCCTTGGGAAAAAAGAAAGAGGCCCACGGCTGATAACAGAGCTGGGGACAGCCCTGCCTCTTTCTCACTTGCCATCATCACCAGCGGTTCCTGTCATTAACTTCTACTCCAGTTTGATGTCTCCATCTGTTTGGCTTTCTTGTTTGCTGGCTACAGAGAAGTTGCTGGGCGAACTATGGCAACTGAATCCTGGGCAGAAATTAAGAGAGCAATGCCATTTGCATTTCAAGGGATCTGTTGCTGCTGAAAAGTAACTAAGGCAGTTACAGGCAGCTCTGAGCTCCTTCAGAAAGAATAGGAATGTAACACACTATAATAAAATGGACATTACAGAGGGTAACCCAGATAAAGGACAAGAGTTTCAGCAAAAGGCATAACAGACTAAGGATCCCCTTTATTAGAGAATTATCAGCGGTGAAATACACTTACCTTCGCTACCAGCTCAGAAATGTGAGAGAGCATGCGTCTTCTGTGCATGTGCAGAAGGTCAAAAACAGGTCCTAATGACGTCTTGGCGGGTGGGTGGAGCCTCCCTACCGGTTCGCGAAAGCAGGATAAATCCAGCTGGATTTCACCACGGAGAATTATGTGTACAGCCAGCAGAGATTTGGTGTTCTGAAGCCAAGCCAGGGCTTCATCCAGTCCCAGATTCTTGCTACCACAAGGGCTTGGCATATCTTCACCCCATTTGATTCACATTGCCACAACTCTGGATGCCAATATTCATTTTTCACAAGAATGCACTTTGATCTATAAATAGGAAAGTTTTATTCCCAATTCTAGATTGTGATTAGTCTATGACTTGGAAAAGGAAGAAATGCATTCTATGTATACTTAGATATAATTTTACTTTTGGTACATAGATATTTTTCAGGTTGGCCTTTTTTTCTGAATGGAGCATGTGCCTGTCTCTGGACAGACTTCGATGACAATGATGGCTTAGAAACGTAACAGATACAAAGGGGAGAAAATGATCAGAAGTTTATAAAATTATGAGTGCACAATACTTCAATACAATATTTTCCTCATCTTCTCTTATTTATACTAGAACATTGATGGCTAACCTTTTTCCCATCGTGTGCCAAAAGCAGGGGGAGTGCGGGGGTGGTGGTGTTGCTTGCACATGTGCCCACACCCATAATTCAATGCCCCCTATGCATGTGCGTGTGACCCCCCTGTGCTCCCCCTGCTTTTGGCATGTAGGAGCCTGGGGAGGGTGAAAATGGCCTTTCCCCCCCTGAGGCCCTTCAGAGGCCAGAAACGGCCTGTTTTCTGAATTCCAATGGGACTGGAAGACCGTTTTTCGCCCTTCCCAGGCTCCAGAGGCTTTCTAGGAGCCTGGGGAGGGTAAAAACGGCCTCCCCCCCTCCCCAGAGGCCCTTCGGAGGCAGGAAATGGCTTGGAAACGGTGGGACCGGAAGGCCCGAAAACAGCTGGCTGGTGCATGCATGCAAACTGGAGCTGAGTTAGGGCAACGCTTGTGTGCCCACAGATATGCTTCCGCGTGCCACCTGTGGCACCCATTCCATACGTTCGCCATCACGGTACTAGAATATAGATTTGAGACAAGGAAGAAAAGTGCATTATTTTTTTTACAGAGTACTGTTAATGTATGGAAAGTACACTAATAGGATCTAAGTAGTGGGCAGGAACAAAGAAGGCTTTAAAAGAGGATTGGTTAGGTTCCTGAAGGAAAAGTAAATAATTTATTCTTTGTGATGGTGGCTATATGGAATTCTTAGTTCGGGATTTTACTCTGCTTCTTACATTCTAATTGACAGAGAGCAAAGTGGGAGAAATCTATTGATTATTTTGATGCTTATTTGTGAGCTTCTAAAGCTATCTGGTTAGCTGTGCCTGGAAATAGGATGCTATCTAAATAGGTCCTTTGTCAGATCCAGCCACTCAAGGCTCTTATTTTATTTTATTTTATTTTATTATTATTTTATTATTTTATTTTAATTTAATTTAATTTAATTTTAATTTATTATTTTATTTTTATTTATTATTTATTATTATAATATTTATTATTTATTATTTTTTCATTTGGTGTCCAACTTCAACATTTTTCTTTTATCTTCTGCTTTTATGTTTTTTTAAAAAAAAGAAAAATGGAGAACTGTATGGAAACTAATATCCCAGTGACTGCTAGCCATAATATATTAAAACAGGCTCTGCATTAAGCACAAAAATACCTCTGGTAATAAGATGTTGGAGAGGGGGGAAAAAGTTCATTAAACCCTGTATATAAGCTTCCCTACTGTTTCTAGTTGGCTACTATTGGAGATATTAATTGGTCAGTTAGGTGATGCCCAGGAGGCATCGCAGTAGGTCTTCCAGAGTCTTCCCTTCTCTCATTCCCTGCCAGCCTCTTGATTCAGCTGCCTATCTGGCTTCAGCAGAGAAAACAATCTCTCAACAAACCCATCTCCTAACTAAACGAGCATGTTTTGGGTTCCAATCCTGCAGGGAAATTTAAGCTGCTAGATCAGGACAGGGATGTCCGGGAGCCTGTGCAGTACTTCAACAGTGTGGAGGAGGTGGCGAGCATCTTTCCAGACCGGGTGTTTGTCATGGAAGCCATCACCTTCAGCGTAAAGGTTAGTTGTACTTTAACAAATGTCAGCTGTCTAAAACAGGGGTCTCCAATCTTGGCAACATTAAGACATGTGGATTTCAATTCCCAGAATTCCTCAGACAGACAGCTGATATCTGATTTCTTGACAGTTTTTTCTTCTGCTTGATTAATGAAGAGCTAAGCTATAGCAAAGCAAATTAAAAGAATTCTTGCAAGATCAGATTTGATCACGTCTACTCAACCAAAAATGTGACTTACAGTTTAGTTGACTATTTCATATCTGATTTTTGAAGGATCAGGTTTTTTTATGCAATAACCATTGCTAAAGTAAGAAATTAGATAGCTGAGATTTAAGAAGTTGAAAGCAGAATATAGCCTTGCTTTCTACAGTAAATTGGTCTCAAAGTTCAGAAGGATGCTTTAATTTTGGGGCTTCTCCAAAAAGACAACCGGTTAGCCACAGGGAGAGAGATGGATTATTGAACTGGTTGATTCTCTTTTAACCTGACCTTTTGTATTTTTGACAATGGTCTTTTTATCATGAATTTGGGGATCTGCTCTGAATGAATAGAAATATTAATATGTCTTCTCTAGTCTTATCAATTGCATTTTAAACCTGAGATGGAGATCAGATTTGGAAAACCAGGGAGTACAGTAGAGCATTTGCATGCATTCACTGATTCAGGGTTTCTAGTTCAATTTGGATCTCTGCCTCTCCAATTATAAGATTGTGAATTATCTCTAGGAATAAATAGAAACACTTTTCCTACCACAAAGCTAAACACACTCTGGGAAGAAAATGTAATGCACTTACTGAAAACCACAACAATAATAACTAATAGGATCAAATGCATTCTAAGTTTAGACAGGGCTTGGTTTTGCCAAAAAGCAAAGGATGATAACTTGAGTAAGCATGCACAAAGCAGAACATTTCAAAAAATGTCACTTCCTCTAGGACTACAATCCTGCATAGGGGTATACTTCCCATTGAACAGAGTGGGATTTTCTTCTGGGAAACCATATATAGAGCATGGCACTGAATCTATAAAAGGAGCCTCTTAGAACTTCATTTGCCCAATGAAATGAAAAACAGTTTCTGTACTCTGTAAAAGAGAAAAAACACAGGAGTATTTCCTTTTCAAGTGGTGACGGCTTTGATCTTAAAGCCAATTCAATTATCTGTTTTGTGGAAACCAACCAATGTCTTTTAAGTAACCCAAATTAGATAATTTACTGGAATTTGACTTCTCTCACCCCAAACCCACACATTCTGGCATCTCTCTCCATTGGCCGTTCAGGTGTCCATCACTTAAACTTTTCTCTAATCTTTTGTGTCAAAGAGGCTCCTGTTCTGTTTTCCCTTTTTGATCAAATTAGATACAATTCTAGAACCTCTGAGTGGAATGAAGTCCCATCAGCTCCAAATGATGGCCTGTGGTACAAGTAGGCCTCTACTTACAACAGTTCATTTAATGACTGTTCAAAGTGACTTATATGACCGTTTTTCACACTTATGACCGTTTTCCAGACACTTCAGATGCTTGACAACTAGTTCATATTTATGACCATTGCAGTGTCCAGGGGTCACGTGATTCTCTTTTGCGACCATCTGATAAGCAAAGTCAATGAGGAAGCCAGATTCACTTAATAACCGTGTTACTAACGTAACAGTTGCAATGATTTACTTAACAGGGACAAGGAAAGTCGTAAAATGGGGCAAAATTCACTTAACATATGTTTCACTTAAACATCATAAATTTTGGGCTCAAAATTGTAGTCCTAAGTCAAGGACTACCTGTATTTCTTTCTTCCATTTACAGCATGCACAATCACAGAAATCCACCTTTTAGCTTTTTCTCCCTGGCTCATATGGCAAAGCACAACAGTAGCTTTTGTATCACAGAACCCCTTTTTCCGAGGTACAAAGCCCCTTCTTTCCTCACCCTCCATGTTGTAGAATTCTCCTTGTTAAGCCTCTTATCTCTCCATTTCCCCTCACCAATTGGCTTCTTCCAGGTTGTGTCGGGCGAGTTCAGTGAAGACAGCGAAGTATATAATTTCACGCTGCATGCAGGAGATGAATTAACACTTATGGGCCAGGCAGAAATTCTGTGCGCAAAGGCGGCGAAAGAAAAGTCGCGTTTGAACACATTGCTGCGGAAGTTGGGCAAAGCAGGCGTCCCTGGCACTGGAGGTGGGAACGGCGGTAGCGGTAACAGCAGCGGCAACAGTGGGGGTGGCAGCGGCAAACAGTTGAAGGGCAAGATGCCTTGCTTGATCTGCATGAACCACCGGACCAACGAAAGCCTCAGCTTGCCTTTCCAGTGCAAAGGGCGCTTCAGCACTCGCTCACCACTGGAGCTGCAAATGCAGGAGGGGGAGCATACCATTCGCAGTATCATCGAGAAGGTGCGGCTTCCGGTCAATGTGATTGTGCCCAGCCGGCCGCCCCGAAACCCCTACGATCTGCACGCTATCCGGGAGGGCCACTGTTACAAGCTGGTGAGCATCGTCTCCAAGACAGTGGTGTTATGCTGCATTCTCCGCAAGGACGAAGTGGCTCCCTTCCACTTCCTCCTGCTCACGGACATGCCCCGTTTTCTGCTGCCGGAGGGGATGCTGCGTGTAGGCGGAGACCCCCAACTGGAGAAGTTGTTACGAGAAACTGCTGCCCTCTGCCAGGAATGCTTCGATCCCAATGAATATTCCAAGGCCGTGCGGGAGGCCAAGCCAGACTTCTCAGAAGAGTGTGCCAGCCCCCGCCATGTCCGACTCTGTCTGCAGGGCTACAGCCGTGATGAATTGGCCCAGTCCTTTCAGCGCCTCTCACTTTGCTTGTATGCTGCCTCCGAAAGCAGTTGCCAAGACCCGGCTCAAGGTGGGAGGACCCAACGATTGCTTCTCCCCTCTCACCAAGAGCCCTCTAGCCTTATTTCAGATGCTTTGGATTCTGAGCGTGAATACATGACACCTGATTGGGTGGAACCCACATTCCGGACTCAAGAGCTTCCATACGAAGAGTTGTGGACTAATCAAAACCCAGAGAATTATTCTGAATCCAGTAGCACTGTTCCTGGACTGGAGAATGCCAACAAGGGCCAGCGGGATCTTATCTCTTTCGGGGGTTCACCTTGCCATCGAGGCCAGCTGCAGGAAGACCTTAACGCAGATGCTCCTCCTCCAGTCCCACCCAAATCTGAAGCGGTAAGAGACGCAGGTAGTACACAGTTTGATGGAAAATAGAAATGGCAGTCAGGGCAAGGCACTCAAAAATGTGTTTAACTTGAATTAACTGTCAAAGAAAGATTGTTGTTATCCAAGGGAAGGGAAACACACTTAAAAGTGAATGTTGCTTATTCAGGCAAATTCTGCATGTAGAGATGTAGATGGATAAACCTTCCATCCTGAAGATGATTAAAAATGAACTAAAATATATTACTATAAATCCTTTATAAAAATCTGTAATGTACGGTAACCACATTTGGAATATTGCTAACAGTTTTTGAGCACTTCCTTTATAAAGAAAACACACAATAAGTGTATTTTAAGGTAGCGAATGGTGCATACAGATATGAAAAGGAAAGACTGGGAAATGTTTTTGCCACTCTGCCATAAAACTAGAACCTTGAGGTCATTTAGTACAGCTGAAGTGTGGGAAAATTCAGGATTGAGAGTCACGGTGGCGCAGCGGTTAGAATGCAGTACTGCAGGGTACTTCTGCTGACTGCCGGCTGACTGCAATTTGGCAGTTCAAATGTCACCAGGCTCAAAGTTGACTTAGCCTTTCATCCTTCCGCGGTTGATAAAATGAGGACCCAGATTGTTGGGGGCAATATGCTGACCCTGTAAACTGCTTAGAGAAGTCTGTAAAGCACTGTGAAGCGGTATATAAGTCTAAGTGCTATTGCTATTGAACAGTACTTCTTATACTGTTTACTGTCTTGCATAGTTTAACTGTAAAATTAGCTAAGCTATTTGTTAGATCTATAACTTGGCTTTCTTCAGTGGCATGTCTAGTACAGTTCATTTAGTGACTGTTCAAAGTCACTGCTATTCTGCAAGCACAGCTGTAACTTCAGATGGATAGAATATAGGATTCCCCGGGAATGTGCAGAAATCCAGTGTGGGACAGAAGTTGAAATTTTGACCATTTTTTAATTTTTTCATTATACCACAGTAATTATTTTTCAATAGATTTTTAGAAAGCAGAAGGAATAACCTGAGATGGCATTGGTCCAATTAGCTTCTAAGGAACCGAAGCAATGTATTAGGCATTTCCTTTGATGAACGCTCAATATATTATAATGGTTTTCTATTGGAATGGTAATTATTTCAAAAGGATAAATGGACTATAAAGATACGGAAAGCATTAATCACTGGTTGTGATCTTTGTCTGGTCTCTCACCCAAGTTGATTATTTACTGGAAAATCTGAATTTCCTAAGTCTTTAAATGCTGCTCATGTGTATTATTATACAGAGGCAGTGACAAGCTCAATGGGACTTTTGCTGTCCATATTTCCATGAAAGACATTTGGATTACTATTGATGATTCTGTAATAAAATATTCTAATATAGAATGTGTTTTTTGGGGGGGGACACTTCATTTCATTGACTCCCCTCGTATTTATCAACTCCCTGTCTTCTCTAGTAATTAATTAGCATTCCAGAGCTACTGAAGCTGCTTAAGCATCAGTATTGCTTTGGCTTCAATTTATTTTTCCTTGGTTCATTATAATCTTTAATTCTTATGGTTTTCCCCACGACTGCTATATCTTACTGATGTATGCAGAGGATGATATTTTGGATACATAAATGAGTTATAAAATGTGTAAACTTTATTTTATGTAAATGTTTATTTCAATTTCAATTTTATTTGACTTTTATACCGCCCTTCTCCTGTCGGACTCAGGGCGGTTCACAGTCGGTTAAAAACACATATTACAAAAGTTAAAATAAATTAAAAGTATTAAACTGGACTGTATGTAAGCAATGTAAGTATTTTGCAAGCCATACTGGTATATATAGGCACAACAAGACAGTCTACAAGAAACCTCCGATAGGTTGTAGATGAGTCTGAAGATAATGCAAAAATATATATACTCTATTTTTCGGACTATAAGACGCACCATAGTTTTTGGGGAGGAAAATGAGAAAATAGCTGATTGGTGGGTGGATTGGCCTCCTGGAATATCACCAATCAGCTGTTTCCAGAGGTGAATTTTAGCAACAGGTTCATTGGTTGTAAACTCTGTGCTTGCTTTTTTTTCAGCCTCAGAGGCTTTTTTTCTGAAGCTCCTTTGCAAAGGCTTTTTTCAGCTTCTGAAACCTCCGTTTGAGAGGCTGGGTGGGGCTACAATAGGAGTGTAAGACCCAGATTTTCACCCTCTTTTTTGGGGGAAAAAGGTGCACCTTATACTCTGAAAAATATGGTATCTTAGGCTCATGGTAATCTCTCCTTGAGTATAAATTGTGGTTTGTACACAACTATGTGTGCGGTAAACCCATCTTCAGGTATTCTGTCTCTGCAATCTACAAACTTTGACAGCAAGTGTTTGGAAAACGGACAATTTGATTGTCAGTCCATCACATCAGGATACCGTGCAAGTACTTAAATGGTAAGTAAACAAATGCAACCTTCCAGGATATTTCTCAGCATTCTTCCATTTCCCTATAGCTTTCCTATTTTGTCATCTGGGTCTGAATGATAAGAATGAACCAAGTTTTAAAGCATCAATCATGACTCATACTAATTTCCATTACTATATTGCCATTCCAAATGATCACATTTGTAGTCCACCTTTCTAGCCATATGAAACCCATCCATTTCTGCCAGAGGACTGTGAACAAACAACATGACATAGCCAACTATCTATCAATAGCACATTATTACAAATCCAAGCCAGCCTTCGTTCCCAAGAATCACCTGATAGCCATATGATTAGATCATCTCAGGGTCTAGCATAATTAAATTGCAGTCTTTCTCTAAAGCCTATGGAAATGAGTATTCATGAATTTGTCCATTCTCCTTGAGGGATTAGATATGTATGAAGTTTAATCTGCCCTGTAAAGTCCTAAGTGACTCTCAGCTATGATGAAGTTATCTTTAATACTACTCACTAAAGTTTATTGACAAATTTTAAGTTAGACCATTCAGTTACAAAACTTTTAGAAGCCATTGCTCATTTCTGAATTTTTCTTTGCTTAGATCAAACATACAGTCTTGAAAACTGAACTTCATTTAGTTATTTTAGTGTGTGGTTTGTCTTTTTCATGTTTTAGGAAGCAGAGTTACAGTTTAAAGTGAATAGATGTCTATCTTTCAACAAATGCCGCATGTACAAATATTAAAACTCCAATGGACACTCAACTGAGTTATTGCAAATGGAAGTACCTCTTTCTTGAGTATTACTAAATCAGAAAAGTAACAGGATATCCTATTTTACAAAATGGAAGACACCAATATTTTCACATAACATGTTTATTTATAAGAAGGTCTTGCTGAACTTAAAGAACAAGCTTATAGATCTTTATTAAGTGCTCCTGTATATAAAAACTGGCTATGATATTGTAATCTTAACTGTAACTTTCATGGAGATTGAAACAACAATGAAGACAGAAATACTTAAAATGAACAATTAGATAAAGGTAGGTGTTATGGAAGAGTATGGTTGCATAAAGCAAAGCTTTGTCTCCTGGTTTACATAGTACATTAAGAATTTGTGTGTTAACTTGAAGTAGATCAAGTCAATATCTGTGAAATCCTTATTATAAGGGAACCGTGTTATAAATCACCATCATATCCAAGCAATTTCACATATCAACACCATATTGATGTCTAATCAACAGCATATCTAGAGATGCCAGATTGGAGACAGCTGAACCAGATTATTCTAAAACTACATGAAAGTTTCAACAGATGAAGAGGTGTTTGTCGATCAAGCTTTTGTAAAATAATAACTGCTTCAGGATCAGACCCAGCAATCTTCTGTTTAAACTGCCTTCAGCCAATCTAGAATTGCTTACAAATATCCCCAGTTTCATTTAAAAGGAACATTTGTTTCTTTTCTTTATATTTTCAGATGAGTGCTGCTTGCTTTTTGTAACTTAAGAACTTAATAGAAGAGGAACAAATCCTTCCTCCACAAAATAATACACACAACAGCTCTGTATTTTTAAAGATTTCCAGACGATTTATGACCTGTTGGGTCATCCTTTGAGTCAAGATAGTAGAATCTGATGTAACTGGAATGAACATTAAATTTCCCCATTCAATTCTTGTTCTCACCTCCACCTTGCCACTTCTCAATGATATTTGATGTTTGACCATGACATCCTCCCCCTGTTTCCATGTGGCATAATTAGGCAGACTATGACAATGGGAATGCTGCAAACACCAGAGATTTTGGGATAAAATGGCTCTGAATATTGTGGAAATATTAATTCCAAGGAATAATGGGTAATGGATTTTTTACACATCATTTAAGTTAGCAGATTTGAGATATCCGTCAGGCACAAGAAACCAGAACTAGGATAGAGTACTGTGAGTTATCATAACTACTGTGCAGTTATCATAACTTTTGTGAAAAATCTGGTCTGAACAGTATGGACATTTTAATTCCACAGGAATAATGGATCCCAGATTTTTTACACATTCTTTAATTTAGTGGATTATGAGGTTTTTCAGGGTTAATAATGAAGTTTTTGGGCTAGCTGGAGGGTATATAAACAGAGAGTAGAGTTTCAATAGTGTATGGATTTTGCATCCATTTATTTGTTTTATTGTTTATTCTATTTTCTATTTACTTACACAGATTTAGCTATTTCCCTATTGACTTGTCCTCAAACTGGAACTACTGTTTCTGCACATCTTTCTTTTTTCATTCTGCAGTATGATAGGATCTGTGTGATGCAGCATGAACAGTGCTGGAAACTTGAACCTCAAACTGCAGCTTCAGGGCATCGTAGTTCCTAAGTTTACATGCATCTTTTATTTCTTAAAAAAATCAGGTGAATTCTGTTTTGCTCTATTCTCTTGAGGTAGCTGGTTTGTTTTTTCTGTTTTAGACCTTCTCCTTGGGAAGGGAGGCACTAAGTTCTATTCAAGGGCAAACAACTCAGAGCTCCTTTCAATTCTGGTGGATGACTTTATCATATTCAATGGTTTTCTTCTTCTATTTTACATCATTGGTTGTTAAAAGTGGGAGGGGAGTGGGTGAGAAACACATAGAGTTCGCATCATATAAGACATTAGGTGAGGAAGGCTCTATTTAATAAAAGGAGAAAATATCAGCTCTTTGCCTCTGACTTTATCTAATCTCTATCAACCAGTTCATCTTTTTCTTCACTTTTACCACAAACCTAATTATCAGAATCCGCAAGCTTACTAAGAATAATGGAAATTGTAAATCCAGCACAATGAGATTACAGATTAGGAAAACTGGACTATATTATAGTATACTGAAATGCATGAAGCTTTTCACAGGTATTTGATTAATTTTAAGATCTGGAGAAATCCTTATTCACCCTGGACAAATAAGGCAATAACTATTCCAGAATCATAGTGAGAAATCTATTAAACTGCTTTTAATCAATTTAGAAATGTCTGTTTTCCAAAATTGTGACCACAGCAGGGAAAATCTTGATCTAAATTACATGTAGTTGATATGGTAATATGGTTCAAATATCCTGAGAAATGAAAACTGGTTCCTGTGTTTTCACACAAAACCAAAGCCCGTTATTTTTACCTCAGAAGGAAAAGTCATCCTGTACATCCTCAGTTCTGAATATTAAAATAATAATCCACCTGCAAAGATAATTTATGTAGAACTTCCGCAGGGGTTAATATTGTGAAAGAAAAATCCAACAACTCACATACAAATCATTCTAGTGTAAGGAGGCTAATGATTGTTTTTCTCCCTCAAAACAATTGAGGAATTCTAACCTTCCATGTTCTTTGCTAGCATGCATTTTATAGTGGACTTATAGTCCAATTTTTGGTTCCTAAGTATTTCTCTGTGGATCCCTTAAATGTAGAGCAGAAAAAGAGTGCAAACTGCAATCTTCAGGATGATAAACGAGTCAGTTTCAGCTTCTATCTACAATGTTCTGGCTTCCTTCCTGAGTTAGTGTCCCTTGGCTGTGTTACAAGACTGGTTAGAGGAAATGCCCCTTTCAACACTTGAGGCAGCTGCACACATAACCCTTTTTCCCCTCTACAAAAAAATAGGGGGGGAAAATGACTATGCTATAATACGTGTACTTTGCAGCATTTTACTTTGCCATGTAGATGCACACATTTTTGAAGACTTAACTGAAGAATTTCAATTAAGAAATAGGCTTAATAACTACAATGGAGTTGAAGTCTTAGTCATTGTAGCCTTCTTCAGGTTTTGTCCTAATAAGAACAAAGTAGAATGGAGGCACATCTTCTGGTTCTGCACCTAGAGTCCTTATACATGTTAGCTCTATACATCTCTAGATTATCAATGTTCGGTGAGACATCTGCAATAGATTTCAGTAGACATCTCATTGAAATCATGGGGATTATTCCGATACAACAAGGTTGGTGGTTTCATGCAGGTTCTACTTTTGTTTGAATACATACAAAAAAGAATTTTGCAGATCTGCCCATTCAAGACTGATGAATTGGAAGAATTGGGTGAAAGGCATGACAATGCTTAGGACAGAGTCAGCTCATGGATCACCATTCCTCCACACTTGCATGGTGGCAAGGTATCCTTCTTATTTGGTGTGGGTTTTTTTAATATTAACATAAGAAGAAGCACCAAACAGGACGATGAATGCTTAATATTTCTTCCAGCACTTTTGCACCTTACTCTGCAATGCTTTTGAGTCAATGGAACTTTTTAAACTATTGCAACTAGACCAGTTTTTCGAAACAAACAGACAAATGGCACACACACACACACACACACACACACACTTTGCCTCTTAAGCTGAAGGAAGCCTTAAGTGCACTGCCTGTTCTGTGACCCAGCCTAATATTTTATTGTCAGCAACTTGTGCCTATGAACAACAAAAACAAATATAGTTGGACTGATTACACATAGAGAAAGCTGCATGTCTAAGGCAAGACATGCCCCCTCTGTTTCCATGATGACCCGCTGATAGCACATCACAAGCAGCCAAAAAAAATCTAGCTATTCAGAAATCTTTAGGAAGGAGATAAATCTCCATCCGGTGCCTCACTTTGGGAGTAATATAAAGTTATTCCCAGTGTTTCTATCCTCTATGTTTGGAATGAAAAACCTACCTTCTGCTATATTGATTCCTAGCCATATTTTCACATTAAAAAAAAAAAAGGTGACAGCAACAAGGAGATAAATCAGTGGAGGACAGTTCACAATCCAGTACTGTGCGATAGCCATATAGAGCCATTAATATTGGCATGCTTGGAAACTGGGATTACTCGCAGGTTAAACATCTTTACAGCCTGCCACAGCAGAATCTAGTATTTGCCTAGGTCAGTGGTCGGCAATCTTAAATACTCAAAGAGCCACTTGGACCCATTTCCTACAGAAAAAAAATACATGGGAGCCACAAAAC
>JANHFK010002375.1:163529-182063 GCA_036250565.1 Sibynophis collaris | reverse complement strand
GATTCTATCCCTCTGTTTATGCAGCCTAGAACTGTGTTGGCTTTTTTGGCAGCTGCTGCACATTGCTGGCTCATATTCAGGTCTGTCAAACTCATAGGCTGGATGTGTCACATGCTGGTCATGCCCACGCTCGGTTTAGTGAAGGGGAAGAAACATATATCACGTGACGACACCATGACAATGTGAGTTTGACACTCCTGTGCTAAATGGACAATGTTCTAATTCCATACGGCAGCTGTTATGTATCTTCATACATGCAGGGAATTAAGTAAAGCCAATGATCAGGCCTTGTTCTGGAATGCTGTATCTATTTAGGAAATCTCTCTTTTCCCACTTACACCTCCGGGTTGGCAACTATTTTGAATTTCTCTAGAATTTCATTCATTCCACTGTTGAGATCCCGATTCTTTACGCCTTGCTTGTAAAGATAAAAGCCTTTTCCTGCTTTGCGGCCTGTCAAATGAAAGATAAGAGGGTAGTGAGGATGCACTTAATATCAAAAACGGCAAACATTGACCAGAAAAGATAAATACAGGAAAGCTTTAAAAGATGCTCTACCTTTTGGAAAGAAGAATGGGGTAGGGAGTGGGGAAAATATTCTTCTATCCTAAAATTCAGTGATCATTTTCCTCTCTAGAGGTAGTCATCACTTACTGACTGCCTTGTTTAGCAATTGCTTCAATTTACAATAATTAGGAAAAACTGTTGTAACCAACAGTCGCAGCCGATAGTAATTCTACCACATCGTGTCTATGGAACTTGAAGTCCATGAAGACTTCCAGCTCTGACAGACTGAATAAGTGATTTAACTCATGCACTGGTCTCTGTAGTAGTAACTGTCCTAACAATAACAAAAGCAGAATACATGGCATGACCAAGTCATTCGAAACCTGATTAACTCAGGCATATCCCAAATTACTTTTAGAATAATATTTTTCCACCTTGGCAATTTTAGGACGGATGGACCAAGGGCTTGCTGGTTGGGGAATTCTGGGAGTTGAAATCCACCCATCTTAAAGTTGCCAAGATGGAGAAACGTTACTTTTAGAATCAAGAAATGAACCCAGAGATTGGGACCAGCTCTAATGCTCGTCATTCGTAGTCACCACTTTCCCTGTAGTGATGCAGACCAATGCAGCAAATATCAAGTTACTCTGAGGAAATAGGGCTTAAAATGGGGGGAAGAGTGGATCTGACAGATAAACCATCTTTCCAGGAGCTCATATCTGTGTTTTCAAACTGATTTCAGAAAGCTGAGATCCAGCAATTTCTTCATGCAGAAGGAAGTAATAGGGGAAAAGTGACAATGTCCTGTCATATCATTCTTTACAGGTAGTCCTCAACTTACAACTGCAATTGAGCCCAAAATCTCTAAGTGAGACAGTTGTTAAGTGAGTTTTGCCTCATTTTACGACCTTTCTTGCCACCGTTGTTAAGTGAATCACTGCATTAAGTTAATAACACTTGTTAAATGAATCTTAATTTCCTCATTGACTTTGTTTGTTAGAATGTCACAAAAGGTGATCACATGACACTGCAGGGCACTGCAACCCTCATAAATATGAGTCAGTTGCCAAGAATCTGAATTTTGATCATGTGACTATTGGGGGTGCAGGAATGGTCGTGTGACGAATGGTCATGTCAACATTTTTCAGTGCCATTGTAACTTCGAACAATCACTAAAGAAACCAAATTGTAAGCTGAAGACTATCTGTGCTATGTATGGCTGGCTCAAAACACAGATTACAATTCTTTTCCATGAAAAAATACAATATACAGGAGCAGAATGAGTGATAGCTGGATTTGAGAAGTGGCTTAAAGGGAACAAGCCATCCCAGGGACAACCATCCACAGACATGCCATTGGCATGAGGTAGTTGGAAACCAAGCAAAGAACATGTGAAGAACAAGTGATGCTGGTACATAAGACTGAACTGTAACTCATACCTAAAAAGCCCTTGTCTATCATGGCTTTCAATAGCTCCACATCCCCTCCTTTGAGTCGTTCACCAAAAGCTTTGCCAAGATCTTCAGCTACGTGAGTGGCGACATCGACCCCAACTTCATCAATCAAAGTAGCAGCTCCAACAGGGAAGCCAAAGCTAGTGGAAATGGAATCTATTTTCTTAAGATCAACACCTTCCTGTAGAAAACGCATCGAAAAAGAAAATGCTTTGGGTGAAAGAAATAGGGTGAAGGTAGATCAAATCCTGGTGAATAGATTGTTCGATAATCTGCAATAGTCAGCAATTTCTGTCGCAACTGATTAACAACATGAGCAAGACTGTTTGCCTCCTCCCTCTCAAATTATAGTGAGTAAATATAGTGTTCCTAATCACTGATTTCTTACTGGATGAACCAGGTGTATAACTTATGAGACCACTATAAATGGCTAGTGTTGCCCTATTTTGTCCCAGTTTCACTTGGTGGGTATAATGCTATGATTTAAAAGCCACAATAGTAAAACCAATGAACCTGAGCGTATCCCTCTAATTATGTGCACTTCTGTGTAAAAGTTTTTGGTTCTTTTTTTGGACTATATTTTTCTGTTGAATCTTGCCAATTTCCTGTGGTGAACAAACACCATACCCCAAATTTTGATGTTGGTGTCATTTATATATAAACAATCATCTTATGATTTGAAAAGGTAATCACCTCTTATACTAACTGGCTATACTCCCGGAAATTGGAGCAATTGCAACCAAATACTTCTTATTACTGGTTATCAGTCCTACATACTAGTGTGTAGGAATGTTGAGCCTTTCCTCCATGGTGAACTTTTTGGCTCATACTTGAGGATTTTTCCAGCATGAACTACTTGTTTCAAGTCCTGCCACTTTACAGAATTTAGATTTGAATTCTGGCTTGACCATTTTGAAAAAAACTAAATCTGTTCATCCACTCTAACGTAGGTGGCAAAGCAATCCCAAAGTACCATTTACAGATTTGATAGCTGATATAAGTTCCTTTTATGGAATTCAATAATTATCACGAAACATAAGGAATCCACAAAGCCTTAAAATTCGATTTCTGACTCAAATGAATTTGATGTTATTTGTTAATTTAAACACTCTTTGTGTTATCAGTAGGACTTGAAATGGGGTGAGCATCTTTTCACAGAGCTGTATCATTCCATTTAAATCCATAAAAGACTCTCTGGAACCCCAGCTGTTTGCAACAGACACTAACCTGAAGGATACGGACAATTTCAGCCAACATGGGAACAAGGCACCTGGTTGTATAGAATCCTGGACCATCCTGTGGAGGAGGAAACAGAAATATGAAATAGGTTTTGCTAAGGAAGATGAGGCAGCAAATAATCTAACTAGTCTTTCCTTACCACTTTAATGGATGTTGGTTTTCTTATCTATAGGGGTACTTTCCTATTTAGAGGCTATACATGTGGCAAAGACACTGGTTTAGACCAACTTTTCAGTGGTATGGGCTGAACAGGAATTTAGGTTGAGATCCCAACTAATATGGATTTGATATTTATTAATATAATTTATTTTTATGCACATAATTTGTATTCTACATCTAAATATAAAAGGGTTAAGCTTTGACTTCAGATTGACATTTGTGAGCTCTCCAAGAGCTCATAAGTTGTTAAGCAGACAAATCATTAGTGTATAAAAATTATTTTGTATCACCAAGAAATAAAAGCACAAATCCGGGCTTTTTTGCATCTTCCAGAGAAGAAATGGTAGACTTAGCTCTGTGAGAAGCAGAGCCGACAACCACAGTGGAATGAAGAGCTGATAAGTAGACAATCTCAATACTTCCTCTCCGGACAAGAAGAAAACTTAAGATCACCCACAAGTGTTCCTGAGAGTTGCTGCTTACAAGGAGACCACAACACAGCAGATTTAGAGTTCTGGGAAACAAAGGAATAGCTATCTTGCTCAAACCACTGTTGGCATCTTTAAAAGGACACCTGGTTTGCATACAGCTGGTCCTCGACTTACAGCCATTCAGTTAATGACTGTTCAAGCTTACAACAACACTGAAAAAAAATTGTTGTATTTTAAGAGAAAGTGATAAGTGACTAAAATTGTTCATACTTGTTTTGATGAAAGAGGAAATTATTTCTTTATATATTTCTTTTTTATCATATTCTTATTTTTCTTTTTTTTTCTCTTTTCTGCAACTTTTATTCTTTATTCTTTCCTTTTTTTAGTTTGTATTAATTTTTATTGTTGTAATTGTAATTTCTAGGAAAATTAGCTTTTTTTGGCTCTTGTGAAAGTCCTCTGTGCATCTGCAATAAGTTTCCTGTGAAGAATATAGCTGATACTTTACTTATCTTCTGGCAGCTTGCTCATGTGGCAATTTAGAGTTGGTGGTGGTGGGGAGTTTAATTCTGGCCATTCTGACTCAGAGTGATAATTCCACTGGGAGCCTTCTGTATTTTTCATAAAAATCACAATCACCTTAACCACAATGATGACCTTTCCTTGCTTGAGACCAACAGCCACAGCAGAGGCTGCTGTTTCCGGGGATGTCTTGTCAGTAGTGATGATCTCTAGCAGCTGCATCTTATCAACAGGAGAGAAGTAGTGCATCCCAATCACCTGAAGTATGCAAGAAGGTAAAATTGAAAAGAATGAAGACCCTCAACATACAGTGGGGCTCGCGATATGCTGCAAAGCAGAAAGAGTCAGATCCTTTACATAAGGATAACCAAGCCTAATTAAAGCTAAGCCTAATTTTGTGTGTAAGGTTTTCACTCCTTTAAACTGTTCCAGCAATCTGCTGTATTTGTTTTAAGTGATACTGAAACAAAGTAATCACAAATGGAAGCCAAGGACTAATATTTTCTTTAAACCCATTTGCTATAGTCTGCATCACAAAACGTAAGAAAAATCTAGCGAGCTCAAGGCATTTAGGGCAAATAAATATCCCTACTTTATGAGAGAGGTCAAAGCTCAGGATCAGAGTAAAATGCTGTTTTTTCCAACAAGACTAAGGTACGCTGTGGGGAAACCACAGATGGAGAGGCCTTACTTAACAATGGTTTTTCAGTATATTCTACAAAAACACACCAAACTCACCTTATCTGGCCTTTTGCTGGCTACAGCTATCTGATTGATGGGAAGAGCAGATGTGTTGCTGGCAAAGATACAATGAGGAGGGATAAGCTGGAAAGACAAAGCAAATGTTACATGTGGGAGAGGGAAATCGTTATGGCTACAGCAAGAGCTGTGGTGGCGCAGTGGTTAGAGTTCAGTACTGCAGACTACTTCTGCTGATAGCTGGTTGCCTGTAATTTGGCAGATCGAATCTCACCAGACTTAAGGTTGACTCAGCCTTCCATCCTTCCAATGTGAGTAAAATAAAGACCCAAAATTGTGGGGGGCAATATACTGACTCTGTAAACCGCTTAGAGAGGGCTGGAAAGCACTGTGAAGTGGTATATAAGTCTAAGTGCTATTGCTTTTGCTGTATAAAGAAGAATCAAAAACCCCAGTTATCTGAGATAGAGTATCTCATAAAAGCCCTGATGTAGCCATGTGCTTGGTCCCTTGACAGGACTGGCTTGTACTTGGTAGGAAGCAAGCAACAAGGTGAGGACTGACATTCTTATAGTAATATTCCTTCCTTTTGACTGCTACAGTTCTAATGTTGATTGATGGAATCATCTGGTTGGACTGAATGGAGATACTTTCATGGCCAGTCATAGGATCAGATTACTGACCAGAGATAGACATGCCTGGTATGTGCTCCAAGATTAACATACTCTTCCAATTTCTTCAGCTTTTGCAGAGGAATGAGGTAGCAAATTTTATATGGGAAATTAGGAAGGTGGGAGATGCCCCCAAATATATTCAAATGCATATCATTGACCCATCAGGCCGTTTGCCCTTCAACTCCTACTTACTGCTTCTACCTCCTTCAGCACTTTGTGTTTGATGTTGAGGTCTTCAAAGACAGCTTCAATGATCATGTCAGTTTTCTTAAAGTCCTTGTAATCCAGCTGTGCCGTGAGATCACTTAGGAGCATATCCCTCTCAAATGATGTCAAACTCTTCTTTTTCACTTTATCATTCAAGCTGAGAAAATTATTAGGGTGGGGACAGTGGAAGTATTAAAAATAAGCTGTTGAGTAAAGTACAGTTGTGAAGAAATTGTTCATATTCATACATTTTTATATATACTGAAGAAAACTTGTCTTAAGCTTTGAAGGATCTTTCAAATGCTAAGTAAAAACAACTATTATTTTAGAAGCTGATGTCTTTTTAACTTTAGGTTTTATTATTTTAAGCACTTCTAAAATATTGATTAGTTTTTTGTTTTAAATCTGAAATCTATTCCTTTACTGTAAATGTTTCATAGCCAACCTGGAAATACACATACTGATCAACACAGAACAAATCAAAAAAGCAAAACTAAACAACACAGACCTTGAGGGCTAATAGTGCACTTATAAATAGTATTGTTTCCAAACAGTTTGCCAAATGCAAATACAGATCCTAGATACCCTCCTAAAAGGGAGAGGAAGAATAATAATAAGATACTTGTCAAAATAAATATACTTAAGTAAAATGGAATCTGGGAGAGATACTACACTGATTTTTTTTAAAAAAGCTTGTAAGATGACCACTGCAGCTTATGACAAGAATGTGTCATTGTTTTCAAAATTTTCTGTCAACTGGTAAATTTATTATCAAGGTAGATCTCCCCAAGCCTAAACAAATCTAGAAAAAGAGATGATTCTCTAAGTAATTGAGAAAGTACAATAGCTTTTCAGCAATGCCAGCAGCTTTTAAAGATTCATTATTTTGTTTTATTTATTTATTTATTTAGAAAATGTATATGAATGCCCAAATTAATCACAGTGACTCTGGGCAGCTTACAGAAGTAAGATTATTGAATTAGAACAACAGAGTTGGAAGTGGGACCTTGGAGGTCTTCTAGTTCAACCCCCAGCTTAGACAGAAAACCCTATACTCAGTGGTGCAATTCAACCAGTGTAACAACCGGTTCGCTAAGCGTGTGCATGCCACACGCTCTGTGCATGGGCTAAATGCGCATTCCATGTCTGCGCAGTGCATTTCAGACAAGGTGTACAACTGACCTTCTACTGCCCCGGTGAGTAAAACAGCTGAGGCATGGCAATCCACTCTGCCGCGCCAATCAGCTCGGCTTCAAATATAGGTCAGTATAGCGCAGGGGCGGACCCACCAGAACGTTGGAGCGAACTGGTTCGCTCTCAGCTGGTCATCAGAGCTACCAGTATACCCGAACTGGTAGAATTCCACCCCTGCCTAAACTATTTCACACGAATAGCTGTCCAATCTCTTCTTAAAAACTTGTGTTGGAGCATTCGCAACTTCTGGAGGCAAGTTGTTCCACTGATTAATTGTTCTGTCCGGAAATTTCTCCTTAGTTCTAAATTGCTTCTCTCCTTGATCAGTTTCCACCCATTGCTTCTTGTCTTACCCTGAGGTGCTTTGGAGAATAGCTTGACTCCCTCTTCTCTGTGGCAGCCTCTGAGATATTGGAACATTGCTATCATGTCACCCCAACCCTTCTTTTATTGGGAAAGAGTTAGGCACAAAGATACTGAACTCCAACATAAGAAATGCTGGAAGGAAAGGACATTGTTGGAGTCACATGTTATTCTGATAAGCTTCTTCAACCTGTACATTTATGATATGAAGAGCTTTTGAAGAGCAAAAAGATTTTTTAAAAATTGTATATTACTGTTTCAAAAATGACAAATACTAACAATTCAGGGCTGACATTACTGCAGGATTCCAAACTCTCCAGACTGCAAATACACTAGATGTTAGATCCTAAGTGGACATACCCTTTAAAAACCTGCTGCTGTCCCCTGCTCAAGCCATCCAGAGTGGTGTCCTTCATTATGATCTTAAGACCCTTTTCCACAGAAACCTGAGCAATTCCTGCACCCATCAAACCTGCTCCCAGAATAGCAAGATTCCTGCACAGAGGGAATAAAAAAAGTTCACAAAAAAAAAGGAAAATAACAAATTCAGTATAATTTACAGTATAAATAATTCACATTTAAAATTCCTCCTTTTTAATAATGCTGGAAAAGTAATCAAATAATTAAAATGATGCTGAAAAAATTACTAGTTAAAAAACATTAAATGCGCCTTAGCTCACTGGTCACTTCTGTTTCAAGCTAGGTCAATGTAATTTTTGGAGCCCAGAAACCTATTGAATTTAGCAGGTGTATATTTATATACACCTGGCAAATAGATGGGGAAGAAATGGAGGTAGTGACAGATTTTATTTTCCTGGGCTCCAAAATCACCCCACATGGGGACTACAGCGAAGAAATTAAAATACGCTTGCTCCTGGGGTAGAAAGCTAATGGCAAAGTTAGATAGCATACTAAAAAGCAGAGACATCACCCTGCCAGCAAAAGTGCATATAGTCAAGGCTATAGTTTTCCCAGTTGCAATGTATGGCTGTGAACATTGGACAATAAGAAAGGCTGAGCGTCAAAGAATTGAGGCCTTTGAACTATGGTGCTGGAGAAGACTCCTGCAAATCCCTTAGATTGCAAGGTGAGCAAACCAATCAGTCCTAGAGGAGATCAACCGTGACTGCTCTTTAGAAGGCCAGATTCTGAAGATGAAACTGAAATACTTTGGCCACCTAATGAGAAGGAATGACTCACTGGAGAAGAGCCTAATGCTGGGAACGATTGAGGGCCAAAGAAGAATGGGATGGCAGAGAATGAGGTAGCTGGATGGAGTCACTGAAGCAGTCAGCGTGAGCTTAAATGGTCTCCAGGGGATGGTTGAAGGCCTGGAGGAACGTTGTCTATGGGGTCGCAATGGGTTGGACACGACTTTGCAACTAACAACTAATATTTATATAAACATTTGGGAGAAATGTTTATCTATAAATCGCAATAATGCATTTCAAGTTACATTAAAAAAGAATCAACAGAAATTAAGATCCTTATTAGTTGCCTGAATGTCGGCATTTTCAATGCAGTTAGGATATAAACTTCCATTTTCCCTGCTTTGCAATGGACAAGCTGACTGTATAGAAAGCTTTGAGCGTGGTCCTGCCAGGATTCCTACTTTGCTTTTGCATGCCAAAGCCCAATTTGAAGCAAAGCAGGACGATTAACTTTCTGCCATACCAGGACAAGCAAGAAAAATGGGAGGTTTTGGCTTAGCTAGAATGCATTTTCCAGTGCCAGTCCTCTCAAACTAGATTGAATTGGCTAAGTGACATTCCTGCTCTTTGAACTGACCTGCATATTATTAATGCAAACCATCTAATCTTTTACATACAAACAGACAGAATTGTTTTAGCCAGCACACCTGAATAGTTGAACTTACTTGACTGGTTGCTTGGGCTCTCCAAATTTATTCTTCTTGCACTGCACCTGACCATGGTAGAGTCCCATTAAGGCCTTGCATTCAGGAGTCACCCCAAGTTCCCCAAATTTCTGTAAGAGGTGGGGATGGAAGAAGTGGAGAGAAAATGAAAAAGAAACATTCAGAGGAACTGCCATAGAATCATAATACTATCCTGAAGTAGATGGTAAACAAGCACTCTAGAAGGGCACATCAGAGGACCAGCTACAAATTAACATTGGTGGGGGCCATGATGTTGTCACAGGCAAAGGCTTGAAAACATGTTGTGATTTAAATCTTGAGTTAAGTCCTGGTGGTCCGTGACCATGGTGTGTGGCCACAAAAGGCATTTTAAAAGGTCAGTGGTGAAGAAAACTGCTGTAGTATTCATGTGCGTGGCATTTCTCTCTAAACTTGCTGATTTTTCATCTGGTTTATCTTAAGAATTACACTGCTTCTGATGATAGTGTTTAACATGTAAATCCATATAAAGAGCAATAATGTGGCAATACATGCGTCTTTAATCATTTTTAGCAAGTTTTCCAGACAAAAGCTTAAATACAGATGTGATTTTAATTTTGCTGCATACGATGTACCATTAGAGCAAATATACCTATTTTTTTGCTGGGTGCTTTTTTCCTGTGTGTCATAATCCATGAAAGAAAATGCCATTATTATCCAGGGTTTAAACTATTACACCATTATCCAGGTTTAAAAGTCACCATTTAAAAAAATTCACCATTAGAAATATTACAAATATGGTTTCCATCTATGGATCATAGCTTATGGTTACAAAAACTGGGTCATCACAATAGCTGATGATGGTTTGAAAGCAAGCAAACAAGTGGAACATGATCAGTGTTACACTTCAAAAAACTGAATTGTAATTTTTTTTTAATAAGACAGCAGACACTTTGCATCAAAGGTTTTTAAAGTACTCCCTTATCTTGCCCTTGTTTATGTTATTGTTAGGATTTTGCTCAGTGATCTACTGAAAACAGATTTTTCTTACAAAATAAGAGTGGATCACACATTCTATCTCATTCTGGCTTGTAGGGCTGAAGACTAGCTTCTTTTTTGAAATAAAGATGGAAAATTGGAAATTATGGCTAATCCAAGAGAGCAACTGATCACTCAGTGCCCTTGACTACTGGAGAAAACCTGGAACAAACCTGCATTGAAAACTCAAGAAAGATATTGCTAAGGCTGCAAGATAAAGACTTTAGAGAGCTGTTGACCAGTTACCTCTGAAAAATATATTGAGAACATTATTGCTGCAATAAGGAAGATTCTCATACATCCTCAATGCTATCTATTTTTTACTGTACAATCGTATTCTTTTCTATTCTATCAGAATACTGAGGAGGTGGGAAATTAAGGGCTTTTGAGATGTCTTGAAGGCATGAGAATCAAGCTGCAGAGAATATCCAGGTAATGATGAGAAGATAATTATAATGAAAGTGGCAATCCCTGAAGATCAAATTTTAAAAGATGTACCAATTGCTCATCTAGTAGTACTAAGACATGAAACAGCATCAAAACAAAAGTCACTACCAGTCTGTCACCTATTTAAGCCAATCATCTTTTAAGCACAATGTGAAACTTTAAAAAACTGGATTAAAGATTCTTTACCTGGGATTCCAGAAGGTAGCCAGCTTCATTGCCATGTTCTAGGCCAGTCTTTACTACCTAAAACCAACAACATTTTTTTTTCAAAGTATGTTTAGCCCATATTGTTCACAATAACAGCTAAAACATTAAACACAGTATTTAAAACAGTTAAGAGAAAAAGAACACATCAAAAGCCATTTCACTTTTGGAGGATGTGTTGCCTCCCCTTCTAGCTCTCCCCAGATCTTGCAACTGAGTTGTTGTTTTTTTTACCACCTTGGCAGAAAAGATTCTAGCACAGAAGGTAGGAACTTTGGAGAACGCAAAGAAATCTCATGTTTCTGAAACCAGTAACATCTCAGTGTAGCAAAGCGTCCAGGTTTTATTTTGCAATAGAGTTTTCAGAGAGGATCCCAAACGACAACCTAGCTTTTCTAACTCTGTGCTTCCAAAGATTAAGTACTATATATTGGGAATAATGGGAATTGTAATCCAACATATGTAGCTTGCTGTAATTTAAAATAAGTAACAAAAATCAAAATTGGGAGGGATTCAATCATGTTTGCACGACAGTTTTTCAGTTATGGAACAAGATTGAACAATTCTTCCTTTCCCTTATAGCCTCCATGCATCCTTAAAATCTTCACCTGGGATTTCCCAATTTTCCAAGGCAGATTTTGAAGACAGGAAATGTCTTCAATGCAGGAAAAACAAAGGGGAAGGAAGTTTCCACTACATAAATAGACTTTCCAACATTGGAGTCCACCCAACAATATTCCGTTTGAGCAGAAAACTCCAAAGATGCCCTCTTGCTACTGAGCTTTTAAAGGTTTTTTTTTCCTCCCTATACTTTGCCCCCAAATTGCTTCATCAATAAATACGGAACAAAACAACCTCCCTAATTGGATGTATGGCAGGTGACAGTCATGCCTAGGAGAGCTTTTGCATAATTTCATGTTGTGCGCCAGTTGTGCCCTTCCCTGGATTGTGAGGCCCTGCACATAGGTCACTCCTGGCCTGGTCATCTCCTGTTTGGATTACTGCAATGCGTGCTTGAAGAATATTCAGAAGCTGAAAATAGGTACAGAGCGTGATGGTGTAGACAATTCTGGGGGATCCTCAAGTGAAACATGTGACACAACTGTGTAAGCTGCATTCAATGCTGTTTTGCTTCTGGGCCCAATTCAAAGTGATGGTCGTCACCTTTAAAGTCCTTTATGGCATGGGTAAAGGAACTATCTCACCCCATGGAACTAACCCACACCAATTATTCCAGTGGAAAAAATCTACTTTGGTTCTGTTGGCCAAAGAATTTTGGCTAGCGGGGTCCTGGAGAATAGCCCACATTCTGGTATATTCTCCTTTTGGAGGTGAGGTCTGCCTCTACACTCCTGACCTTTTGGAAGAACCTAAAATGTGGCTTTGCTGCTTGGACTGGGGTCCCAACAGGGCCTGCTATGTTGGGGGGTAGCTGGCAGGTTAGAGAACATAACTCATTCCCCAAATCGCCCGTCATCTCTGTTTTTAACCTTTAACTTTTCCATTCAATTGTTTTAATTCCTTTTTAGCACATTTTAATTTTTAATTAACTTGTAAGCCACCTAAAGCCACTGTATTAGTGAAATGGGCAGCATAGGAATTTAATGAATAAATAATGTATTCAAATCAATTAAATGCATAAATATAATAAATAGCAACAAATAGCACCTAGTAAAACTAGGAAGGCGAAAACAAAATGAAGAATATTAAACGAAGTAAAGCAAGCAGCAAATAGAATTCAAAGTCTGAAACAATGTTTTAAATACCCATTAAAATAAAAAAGATCTTTATCTTTTTGTAAAAACTATATTCCTAGGAAACAGGTAAACCATTTCAAAAGGACTCTTTTCTTGTAGAGCCACCAACTCCGAGAGAAACATAAGCTGCATTCTTTTGAAGTATCACTTTCCATCAAAGAGCAGTTTTACAAATTCAGTCAGTGAGTACACAAATTTCAGTTTATACTTACTAATGTTTATGGAATAAGTGAGACAGTTGTGAGAGATAATCTCACAGATGCCAAAATAGCATGAACATTCTGCAAAAGCTAAAAAACGTTTAGCCAGCCCTTCTAAAATGAAAATATTTTGCTCCTCCAGGTAGAGATCTCCTATACTATGGTTTAGAATGCTAGTTAAATACTGAAGAACTATGACACATAAACTGCAAAGTGTTTGGCTTTCGGGTAACTGATGTATTTATAAATAGCTTCCTTGAACCAAAATCGGGTTCCAAGTCATCCTGGCCAGCCCCTGCCCATAAACAAGATCAAATATGCCACAAATCTTATTCTAAAGTTGATAACATTCAAAGATGAAAACAAACGAGCAGAATCTACATATGTACATAAACACATGCTACCTAACTTTGCAAGCCTGGGTGGAACCCCAAAAGCCACCGAAGAAACCTGAATTACCTCAATGATGCTCAAAGGTGCAGGATAAAGTCCTTTGGTTTGCTTCTGCACTTTTTTTTCTATTGTTTTGTATACTTGTTGCCTTATAAAGGGAATTGTCAAGGCAAAATCCGTCACTTCTGTAAGACAAAGCAGTTCAGTGACAAACTACTCTGGGCTAATTTGGCCTGTGAGCCGAAGGAACCCCAAGATTTCAAGAAGAACAAAGCCAGGGCACGTTTTCCAAGAATCAAAACAAAACTACTTTAGCTGGTAGTGTTGTGCCCACTCACTCTGAATCAGCCCTTTGTCAATCTTTCGAGTAATTGTTTTGTTGGCTAATCCTTGGGCAAATGTAATGGCCACCTCTTCCAGATATTCCATGGTCCGTTCCTCAGGGCTCTTGATACCTGGACCTGCAAATGCAACAAGATTAATAGCCTGTTGATCTTGATAACAGAAAGAACAACCTCCAGTATCACAAGAATCCTGTTAACAGGATAACAGAGTTGTAAGAGACCCTGATCAGGCAGGAAACCCTATACCACTTCAGACAAATGGTTGTCCAATCCCTTCTTAAAAACTTCCAGTGTTGGAGCATCCACAACTGTTGAAGCTCCCACTCTTATCCCTCCTCCAAAATCCATATGTTGCACCACTAATTTCTATTACATTGTAAGCCCATAGGCAGAGATGAAATGTCATTGATGGAATGATTGGCTTTTGATTGGGAGCTGCTCAGAGTTGGTTAGAAGATGGGAATCTATATAAATGCTTTAAATAAACAAAATCATTACTTCAAGCAAAAGGTTCAATTGGCCCACTCTTCCTTCATTTTCCCCTTTGGCTCAATAAGCTTCCTTGTTTTCACATTGTAGAGCATCCTATAAATGCCTCCATTCTTTAAATCCCAATCCCAGAGCTGGATTTCCTCCCTCCACTTCAATAATATTCTCTTCTGCAAGGTGAGTTTGAGGCAAAAAGTATGGGTGGAAAGATCACAATCTTACCTAGTGGATCCACCAGCTGGTCTACTAGTCCCATTTTTTTTGCTCTGTCAGCACGTATATTTCTTCCAGTCAACATCATGTCAAAGGCTGCAGGAATTCCTACCTGAAATATAGAAATAGGGATTTCAACATATCCAAAAAGGGGGCACAGGAAAGAAAACCAGGTCTTTATCAAAGAGATAATCTCACCATTTTCGGTAATCTCTGCGTGGCTCCTGCCCCTGGAAGCAACCCCAGCAACATCTCAGGAGTCCCCAGGACTGTTTTTTTATCCTTAGTGGCTATTCTATATTGGCAAGCGATGGCAACCTGAAGAGTCAGAAAGCACAATTACAACTCATTTTCCCCTAAACGAATTCCAGGGTCCAGCAATTGTTTTATATGAACTTTATTCTCTTATTATTTATTTTCCTCATAATAACAACTCTGTGAAGTGGGTTGGGCTGAGAGAGAATGATTGGCCCAAAATCACCCAGACAGGTTTTTTCATGTCTAAGGTAGGACTAGAACTCAGAGTTACCTGGTTTCTAGCTTGATGCCTTAATCACCAAGACCAACCTACTTCTCTTTATGCTGGAATCCCCATTTTCTGAAACAATTCTACATTAATAACTTGAGGTGGCTCCATAGATTTTTCTACTCAAATGTTTGGCAGAATTAGCTAGCTGGATTTTTTTTAATTATTTTTTTTATTGTATTTAGGTCCTTTTTGACTTCTCTTATGGAAGCCTTTCCTCATACCTCCAGCCCTCCGCCAAGGCAGGAACCACTGATGGCAGCAACAATGGGTTTGGGTGACTTTTCAAGGCTGTGCAGCATCTTCTGTCCTTCCTGAGATAGTTCAGTTATTTCTTGGCTGGACCCACAAACCTCAATCATGCTACAATGTGAAACCAAAGAAACAGTGGAGAAAGCCAGATGAATGGTGGATGGTGAAAAGAATAATATTTACTTCATATCTACGAAAAAGCAATTGGAAGGTTTTTTTTTTCAAGTGACTCAAAGTTGCCTTATGTTTTCTTTGTGAATACTGCTTTAAGATAATGAGAGTTAAAATATTTCTCAACTTCATCTAATGAGATTCATTTCATTCTTGCTGGGTGCTAGTATTTACTTTGGAAAAGAAAATGTTTCTCAAGTAAGCAAGAAAACAGTTGCCTACTATCTTGATTTTCTTCTGGAAAGTGTCAATTTGGCTACTATCAAATTACTGATTTGGTAATTTCACATTTCTTATATTGGAAATTTTACTTCACAATTCCCAAAATGACTGCATTAGTACGTTTTTTTTGGGGGGGGGGAGTGTTTCTCTAGAAAAATACTGAATTTCTGTGTTTTATACACTTTTACAAAAGAACAGGAATTTTGTTTTACAATAAAACACATGTTAATGCCTTCGTCTTCTTTCACTGAATTTAGAAGTCACCAACCATCTACAACTGGGAAGAAGCCATCCTAATGATCTGCTACCTCTGTTATTCCATTTTTTTTCCAGCAGGGGGCAGAGGATTTTAAGCACACTACCTGTTTTGTTGTCCTCTGATGTTTGTAGATAAATTGCAAAGCAAACTGATTTCTACTTTGTTGTACAGCATCTCAGGGAAGAAGCAGTAAATGTTTTTGCTACAATCTCTCAGGCAAAATATGTCAAAGGTACTTATACTAATAATGTTAAAATAACTTAAATATAATAAGAGGCCAGTACAGGTGACCATTTATTCATCATTTTTTAAAACAAAAGAACAATATCTCCAGTTATCTAGCAGGGGTTATCTACCCCTCCATAGAACTTACTTGATGTCTGCCCCTGCAATAAAACAACCAGGTTTTCCTGAGATAAGGACCGCACTTCTGACAGCATCATTGCTCCATATTTCTTTCATTACATCTACGAACTCAGCTTGCAGTTCCTTGGACAACGTGTTTACCTATAACATAGAAAAAGTTCAGTATTAGATGGAGACATCCTTTGCCTTTCTTCCCACCTGAAACTGGCAATCTCTCCAAAAGAGCAATGCTCACAGAGGCTATGCTGTTTAAGAATTAAGCACAGTTAAACAATCAAACACAAATGTTCCGTGCTTTCCAAGGTACTTTTAAACAGTAATGATTAGCATACATTTAAAATGCAGGGACAAAATCTTGAAGAATTGAACTCCATTATCTATTATATAATTTCATTATGGTATGATTTTGTCATAGCTAACATGGGATGCTTGCAATGTTTGACTGCAATAAGAAAAGCTGCCAAAAATTAAGCTCAGAGGGCAGAAACGGTTTTTAAAAAAGCACTCTTTCTCAATTCTATAAGGTAAATTGATGAGACCTTGGTAAGTTGGTCAATTTTGGATGGAGGAGTTTTCTGCTTTGAAAAGTACAAAATGCCTGGTAGCAGCTTCTGAGAGGAATACAACGACCGTTCATATTCAGAAGTTATATATTCTCTTCCCCAACTTGGCTTGAGTGTTTTTGTGAAATGCTGCTGCCATTGAATCATTGTGAATGACGCTAGAGGATCATTCTGTGATAATCTGCTAGTTTATCAAGATCTGCTAGTTTATCAAGATCATCCGTTACAAGAAGTAACGGATGGAAACATATCAAGGAGAGATCCAACCTAGAACTAAGGGGAAATTTTCTGTCAATGAGAACAATTAATCAGTGGAACCATTTTGCCCTCAGAGGTTATGGGTGCTCCATCACTAGAAGTTTTTTAAGAAGAGATGGGACAGCTATTTCCCTGAAATGGTATAGGATCTCCTGCTTGAGAAGGGGGTTGGAGTAGAAGACCTCCAAGGTCCCTTCCAACTCTGTTAATATGTTAATCTGTTATTACTCTGCCCAAATGCACCAGATCGGCAGAAACAATTGGAAATAGGTAGTCCTTCCAGTAATCAGGCCCTGTGTCACATTGAGGTTGATAGATAACAACCAGCATGTTGAACTACACTCAGAAGCCAGTTGACATCCAATGCAGCTCAGGCAGCACCAATGACACTTGAGATTAACAAGAAGTGCCCCGTTATTGCTTGTGCCATTGGAGCTGAAGCAGCTGTAGCTTCTGAATGAATTGATTACGAAAAGATCACTTAAATCAGATATAGAGTTCACCGTGCTACCCACAAAAATGTAGTTCTGCAGGAACTGATGCTGAAACTAGACTCTATCCACTACAGACCTGGGTTGAAACCACACCCAAGCCTTACAACTAATCTTTATTTTATAACGGTTCTTATTGTCATTATTACATTAGACCCTGCCACCTTCTTTTTTTCCATTTCTGGAAAGTTCCTACCCCTTGTTTAGCTCTCCAAGACCCAACCTCCATGTTAACATTTTCTGTACAAGATCTTCTTTCATCATTCTTTCTTCATTGTATTCTAGATATCTGTATTTTTGCCTAGTCTAGATGACTTTTACCAAGTGAAAAGCAATTGGAAAAACTTACCTTGGAATTAGGGGAGTTAAAACGAACAACAGCAACATCTTCTTTGATGTCATAATTAACATGGGTTCTAGCTAAAATAGAAAAGAGGCAAGAGATGCATGTATTATTCTACACCCTAAAATTCAACAGGGGAGGAAAAAAACAAGTTCAAAATTATAAAATGCCATTGTTAACAAAAATAAGTAAATATTTCAGATCCTGTGGGAAACAAAGATATCAACTCTCATTGACAGGAGAGCAGTGGTTCAACATAATGAGATGAACAAAAAAATCTTACTGAGATACCCCATGCAGATATTTCAAACCCTTTGGGCCTATAATAGTCATTCGCATAACTTTCACTTTTCTATATGGTGAGGCAATATTCCCAATCTAATTCCCTTCCAGATGTGTAGCTATAATTCCCATCCTTTTCAATAGCTATCACCCAACACACCTGGGAAGGAGTGCTAAGTGATTAGCCGATATGTGTCTTAATTACTGCTGCTGTTCCAAGTTTCAGTCTTGTTTTTGCAAGTGCTTCCTATGCATATAACCTTATGAAAGAACTAAATATTTGGCCTCCAGCATTTTTAAGCAAAAAGAAACATGTTAGAAAGAAAACAAATTATTTCTAATGTGAAATGAAAGTTCCCACACCTCCGCCTCTCCCAGTAGGCTACTGTTGTCTACATCTTTATTAATCCCA